>CAUYPK010101705.1:0-67525 GCA_963574355.1 Loris lydekkerianus | reverse complement strand
CTTTTCTTTCTTTCTTTCTTTTTTTTTTGAGACAGAGTGTCAAGCTGTGGCCCTGGGTAGAGTGCCGTGGCGTCACAGCTCACAGCAACCTCCAACTCTTGGGTTTAAGTGATTCTCTTGCCTCAGCGTTCCAAGTAGCTGGGACTACAGGTGCCCGCCACAACGCCTGGCTATTTTTGTTGTTGTTGTTGTTGTTGTTGTCATTGTTTAGCAGGCCTGGGCCATGTTTGAACCTGCCAGCCCCAGTGCACGTGGCTGGCGCCCTAACCACTGAGTACGAGCGCTGAGCCTACTGTCCACATTTCTATCAGCATCCTGGTCACAACCAGTCTAAGAGCTCCAGACTTTTCCCAGTCATCTTGTTTCCCCCACCAGAATTGCCTGAAGCATTGTGTCCGAGGCAAATTAGAGGCTTTTTCTAGCTGCTCCTCCAAATTCTTCCAGCTCCTTGGGGTAATAGAACCCATTACCCAGTTCCAGGGCTGCTTCCACATTTTCAGGTATCATTATTGGCTCTACTCCTTGGTACCGGTTTTTTCAGTCTGTTTTCCGTGTGTGTAACAATACTACAAACTGGGTGATTTACAAACCACAGAAGTTTATTTAGCTCATGGCTCTGGAGAGTGGGAAATACAAGAGCGTGATGCTGTCATCTGGTGAGAGGCTTGGGGCAACATCATGACATGGCACAGGACAGCAAAGGCGAGTCAACTCAGGTCTCTCTACCTCTTCTTACGAAGTCACCGGTTCCATCATGGGGTGCCAGCGTGATGACTAATCGAATCTTAATTACCTCCCAAAGGCCCCACTTCCAATTGACACAGGAGTTAGTGATTAAAACACATAAAGTACAGGAGATACATTCAAACCTTAGTGGACACCTTCAAGGGTTCTAGGAAAAGCACATGGACATCTTTTGATGGCAATTTTTCAGAGTGTTTATGGCAGGTGGAGGTGCTAATTCAGATACAGGGACCACTAAGACAGAGCCTGGAGGAAGTGATGGGGATGCTGAGCAGCCCCGCCCAGAGCTTGACACATGGTAGGTGCTCCAAGATGAACGATTTATTGTTCACCAAGAAATAAATGAACAAGCCACTGACAGATCTCTCTCTGAACATAAATGTGTGCTTTGGTTGCTGACCCAATACTGGCCCACGTTACAAACAGTAAGGCCTGGGGAGTGAGGCTTTGGTCCCGCATCTGTCTTCCTGACAGAGCTGAGCTGGCTGGGACCCTCCCCCACTCTGGGCAGATCTGTTTGCTGGTGGCCTCCCAGTGTAGTCCTACCCTGTCACTGGTCAGTGACAGTACTCCTCAGTGAGTGTGCTGTGGCCAGTGCAGGAATGGGGATGTGTGTTGTCAGGGCCCAGTTTTTGTCCTAGCCCCCTACCTCTTACTATGTGACACCAGCAAAGTGTCCTTCTCTGGTCATTGAGTGACAACCACCTCCTAGACACTGGCATCCTTGGCTCCATTATTCTTCTAGGCCCCATGAAACAAGCTCCCCAAGCCCTGATGCCTGGTCCCTAGGAGGGCTACTCCAAGCACCTGTTGCTCCCCTAGGCTGCCTGCTTCCTGGAGGCTGGCAGAGATGCAGCGTGGGACCTTGCTAGAAAGGAGCTGCCCAGCATTGGTGAGCCAGGCCAGCCTTGGCCAGGTGTTTCCCCGCCCATCTCCACACCCTGGTGCTGAAATCAGAGGCTCTGCACCTGCAATACATTCTCCCTGCCTCCTCCAGTCTTTCTTTGAAGGTGTTAGGGTCTGTAGCTGGTGCTTAACAAAGGTCCTTTGGGTGCTTCCACAACCATGTTTGACAATAACTAATGTGTATCCAGCATTTTCCAGGAGCCTGCACTGTGCTAAGCATCCTCCTAACTGCTCAACAAGGCATTCGCTCATTTTCGAAAAGAAATCACATGGAGAGGGTCAGTCACTCACCATGGTCACCATCTAGGAAGTGACAGAGTCAGGAACTAGCTCTGGACCTGCCTGGATCCTGAGCTCACCAGTGCCCTGCTGTGACCCAACAGTTATCTCCCTGAGCTCTCAGACCTTGTGGTTCTTGCCCTGTGGGTTGTCCCAGGCTGTTGGAGGGGTAGGGTCAATGGTGGGGCTTTCTACCCGCTGGGAGCAGCCCTCAACCGGTGCCCATGGCAGTAGGTGAGTAAACGCCCCAGCTAGGCGGGACGTTGGAGGGTTTTGCTCCACTCTGCCTCTGCCAGGCCTATGGCTTGAGGATGCTCCCTTCAGTGAGTCTCCCCTTCCCTGCCCTGCTGCCCCAGTCTCCTGCCAGTGCTTCCTGGGTGTGGGTCACCTCCCAAATAAATCACTGCTTCAGAGGCCCCCAGGCCTGGCCTGGCTCACTCGCTCGTGGAGTCTCATTTTCTCTTCCAGCGGCCCCTAGATATATGTATCCCTAGTCCTGTTTTACGGGGGAGACACAGAGCCTCAGATGCCTGAGCTGCCTTGCTAGAGACTGGTCACTCTGCCAAGAAGTGGCAGGGCTGAAGCCCCTATTTGAGTTGACCCCCTGGCAGTTCCTGTAGTCCTTGGACTGGATTTCCCAGAATGTTTCCATGACTTACCCAAACCATTTTGTCTCAGAGGCTGACTCTAGGCAGGCAAGGGCTCTGCCTGGGCTGGGCTGAGGACTACAGTGGCCATTCTCCCCAACCCCCAAAGGCAAGATTTTCCTGGCTGGGGCAAGATGCCCCAGGGTACCAGAAGGATTGGAAGTTGTTCACTGTACCTGTCCTGGAAGCCCTCAGCCCACTCTTGCCAGAAATGGCTTCCCTTGACAGGTTCTGGGAGTCCAGGGCAGCCCAACCTAATCTGAAAGGCCAAGTCACGAGCCCCCACTCCAATAGCCCCCTCAGCTGCTGCAGGGCAGCTGAGACCCACAGTGCCAGCCCCACTGGCAGTGCTCCATGAGCCCATCATATGGGAAGCCTGGCCTCTGGGCTCAGCTGGCTTGGGGTTGAAAATTACTGTCCATGAGGACATCTGTTACTGTTCCTTCTGGGGCAGAGCTCTCCTGGGGGTGGCAGTTGGCCACAGAGAATGGAGAAACCACAGCAGGTGTGGAGACCACTGGCTCCAATGTTTGATGTGGGGGCTGTGATTTTCAGTGACACAAAGAGAAACATTTGCAAAGTTAGCATTTTTAAAAATACCTGGTAGAAAAAAATATGCATATAACATCGAATGTGATCTGATAAGGTGGATCACGTAAGAAGTGGATCAAACAAAAAATATTAAGTGAAGGATGCTATGATTGGGACTGGTTTGCACACACGTACTAGATTGGAAAAAAATAAGTGTGACAGTAACAAGTACGGTTGAGGATGCTGAGCAGCAGAGCCCCTCACCTCCTGAGGGGTGTGAACTGGTGCAACCACTTTAGGGGACAGTTGGGCCTTGTGTGTAAAGGTGAAGTTGTGCCTTTCTGCTTCTGGAACTACAGTGTGCCCATGAATCCCCTGAAGACACTTGTGGCAGGGCCAGATTCCAGAGGTCTGGGTGAGCCCAGAGAGGCCAACGCTGCAGGCCCTCAGACTCCTGCATACATGCTCCAGGGGCAGGACCCGGAATGTTCTCCATGGCACTGTTGGTGATAGCACAACCCAGAAACAACCCAAATGGTGGAACCCTGCACAGCCCATAGAGGGCTAGGCCTGCATCGGGGCAGGTCTCCCACATCCAGGGATGGACTCTCCACTTCTAAGGGCTGAAAGAGTCCAAGGCTATTAGATTTGGAACATTCTAGTTCCTGGTAGAAGGGATTGCGTTGCTGAGCAGAGGGTGACTGTGAGGTTTTCTAGGCCCCGATGTGTTGGGAGAACCCTCCCTGGAGCCTTCTGGTTCAAATTCCAGCTCTGCTATGTGACCTTGTACAAGCTTCAGGCCTCAGTTTCCTCATCTGTAAAATGTGGATGGCAGAGACCCCTAACCTCAGAGGGTTGGTGTAAGAATTAAATTAAACACCCAGCCTGGCCCTGGCCCTGCCACTGGGGCTGCAGCCTTGCTCCTGGTCTCCCTCTGCCTCTAGCCTCCATTTTGGCTGGGTGATGGCCAGGGGTGCTGGGATTTGGATTTGCCCCCTCTGTCCTGTCTCTCCACTCGGCTCTCTCTACCCTGTGGCTGGTCTTTTTCAGGACCTTAGTTCCCACTTCCAGGCCTTTGCACTGCTGTGTCTTCCACTCTACTTTTCTTTCTGTCTGCAATTCTCAGCTCAACTGTCACCTCCTTAGAAAGGCCTTCTCTGGATACCCTCCTTGAAGTTGGCATGTGGTCCCTTTCTGTCACATTGCCAGCTTAAAGTGAAAGGGTTCCTTGCTAAGTGGTTCCTGCTGTGTCTTGGCTCATGTGTTGGCTTTGCTTGCCTAGTGAGTGCCAGGTGCTGGCACACAGTGGTGCTCACAACATGCGTGCCATCAATGAGCCCTCACCAGGGAATAGGTGGGAGGAAGGAGGACAGGGTAAGGGAGAGCAAGAGAGAATAGGAAACGGAACGGCTGTGCACACAGTGATGTTCCTAGGCTGGGGTCTGAGGGGGACATGTGCCCTGCAAGGAGAAGGGCTGGACAGCACTGGACCTCCAGGTGGCTGCTTATGAAGGGAAGGGGCAGCTCTTTCATCACTGGGCCTGTCTTGGGGCCGGATAGAGCCTAGGCCTTGGGCCAGAGTGGCCAGAGGGGATTGTGGTGATTTGGCCAATGGCTTCTGGTCCAAGGGTAGTCTGTAGGGGAAAGATCCCAGGCGGGGCTGGAGGTTTAGCTCCAGACAGGCCCACAGGGGCAATGTGGGCATGTCTGGCCCCTCTCGTCCTCAATTGCAACATCAGTAAATCAGTAAAATAGTTGGTTCCTAAGGCACCTTCCTGGTTGGACCCCTTGATCCAACTCCTTAAGGCCCTTTGAACCTTGGTCTCATGATTACTTGGGTAGGGGACTAGGAGAGAGAGCTCTTTCCTCCTTCACTCAGGACCCTCAGACTCACTCCAGCCAGATCCTGGTTGGAGCACCTCATGTAGAGAGGGACCACCCTTTTCTTCTCATTCCTTGCTGCCAGTGCAGGAGCTAAGTCATCATTCTCTCATTTTATTTTATTTGTGATGTGTTCTCAATACCTCCAGTCCTCTCCTGTCCTCTCCCCTGCTGGGAATCCCATTTAAAGAGGCTAACATTTGGTCCTTAGCTATGTATCTAGACATGTAAAAGCTCACAGTGTGATTTGTATGGCTTTTTACCAGCATTGCGCTCTGTTTCATGTGACTTTAATTGAACACCCTGATCTATCCCTGCTTGTCAAGATCATTACTTGCCCCCTTCTTGGAACCCTACAAGTGGCACCCATCACATTCTCATCTCCATTCACCTAATGATGGGTGTCTATGTGGGATTACATGTGGGGGAAAGGGTGGCCTCACTGTGATGGTTTACTCTGTGGAACACAAAGTGGACCCCACCTCACACCATTGCAAAGGAAGAGTCCCAATTAATAAAACATACAAATGGAAAAGGTAAAACTGACTTTAGGGAGGGGTATCTTACCCCAATGCCACCAAAGCAGAAAATGAAACCTTACTGCCCCAGAAAAAAAGAAAGACAGGGACAAGGCTGCAGGATGATTTCACAGATCAGAGGCCTGATGGAGAAAACCACTTTAACAACAGATCTCGCCGCAATGATACCTGGCTGGGCTTTGAGGTGAAAACAACCACCAGCAACTTACCCAGCTACAGTGGGTAAATCAGGGCCCTCGCTATTCTCCTTGGCACACAGAAGAGTGCTTCCTGACCTGGGTCAGGCCCATGCTGTTCCGTGACCACTACTACCAGGTCACCTGGTACATGTCCTAGAGTTCCTGTGCCAACTGTGGGTGGCAAGTGGCCGCCTTTCTGGCCACACATGAAAATGTAAGCCTGACCAGCTACACTGCCCGCCTCTACTACTTCTGGACACAGGATTACCACCAGGGGCTGCTCAGGATGTTTGAGGAAGGGACTCAGGTGTACATCATGTCCTCTAAAGAATTTCAACACTGTTGGAAAAACTTTGTGGACCACTGGGGAATGCGTTGGGTCATGCGTTGGAACAGACTAAAGAAAAATTATGAGATCCCGGGCACCCAGCTGAATGAGATTCTCAGTGACCTGATGGAGCAAATGTCTCCAAACACATTCTACAAGCAGTTCAACAACACACCTGCCCTTCTTGGGCAGAAGGACACCTGGCTCTGCTTCGTGGTGAAAGGAAATGAGAACAGCAACTCACCTGGCTCCTTCCACAGGGGAGGTCTTCCGAAACCAGGCCTTACCTTTTCTCATGCAGAAGAGGGCTTCCTCACTTGTTTCCAGAAGGAGGTCCCCCTCCCCCCCCACTCCGACCTCCACTACGAGGTCACCTGGTACATATCCTGGAGTTCCTGTGCTCACTGTGCATGGCACGTGGTGAACTTTCTGACTAGTAACCCAAATGTGAGCCTGACCATCTTTGCTGCCTGCCTCTACTGCATATATTGCTCAGAAATATAGCAGGGCCTTCACAGGGTGTGTCAGGAAGGGGCCAAAGGGCACATCATGTCCCTTAAAGAATTTAAATACTGTTGGGCCAAGTTTGTGTACAATTCAGGAATGCGATTCATGCCTTGGTATCAGCTCAATGAAAATTGTCAATTATGGGTTACTCAGCTGGAGAAGATTCTCAGCCTCTGAGACAACCTGCTCCAGCCCAGGATGGTCACCTACCGCTGCTGCTACTGGTGGAACTTGCCAGTACTCTGAACCCTTACCAGTGCCAATGGACCTTCTGGAAGAGCAATAGCTAACATTTCCCCTTTTTATAAAACTCCCAACCTTCTCTTTGTTCTGAGTGTTTGCCCTGAATTTTATTTTCCTTTTCCTAAATACAACATTAAAGGGAGAGATTCGCCTCTAAAAAAAAAAAAAAGAAAGAAAGAAAAGGTAAAACTATGTCCTAGATAAAGCTAATAGAAAAAAATATTGGCTCATTTTTATTGTGACCCTGGGGTGGAAGAGATGTCTTAAATGACCCTCAGTACCCTAGACCTAAAGTAAAAGGAAAAACCTGTGAAAGAGGAGTTGAACAAGAGTAGCACTGCCTCCAACTGTAGAGATAGGAAGGAGTTCTGCTTCATGAAGTCTCCTTCATAAAAAATTAAATGACAAATTGTAGACTGGAAGAAAATATTTTCAGTAATTAAAACCAACAAGGATAAAAAATTGCTGAAATAAATCGGAGAAGACATAAATAAATGGAAAGGCATCTGGTGTTCATGGATTAGGAGACTTAATATTGTTACGATGCCAATACTACCTAAAGAAATCTACAGATTCAATGCATCCCTATCAAATCCCAACAGCCTTTTTTGTAGAAATGGAAAGGTTAATTCTAAATTCATAAGGAATTGCAAGGGACCATAAATAGCCAAGCAATACTGAAAAAGAACAAAGTTGGAGGACTTTGCATTTCTTGATTTTTAAACTTCTACAAAGTTATAATAATCAAAATGGTGTGGTACTGGCATAAAGACAGACATAGAACTACTGAATAAAATTGAGAATGCAGAAATAAACCCATTCACCTACCACCAATTGATTTTTGGCAAGGGTGCCAAGACTGTTCAATGGGGGAAGGAATAATCTCTTCAACAAATGGTTCTGAGATGGGTGTGAGGTCTCACACCTAAAATCCTAGCACTCTGGGAGGCCAAGGTGGGTGGATCTCTTGAGCTCAGGAGTTTGAGACCAGACTGAGCAAGAGTGAGACCCAGTCTCTACTAAAAATAGAAAAACTATCTGGACATTGTGGTGAGCACCTATAGTTTCAGCTACTCAGGAGACTGAAGCAGGAGGATCATTTGTGCCTAGGAGTTTGAGGTTTCCATGAGCTAGGCTATTGCCATGGTACTCTAGCCTGGGTGACAGAGTAAGACTCTGTCTCAAGAAAACCAAAAAACAAAACAAAAAAACAAATGGTCTGGGACAATTCAATTTCATATCTACATGCAAAAGAATGAAGTTGGATCCTTACCTCAAGAATGAAGTTGAATCCCTACCTCACACCATATTAAAAAATTGGCTCAAAATAGATTAAAGACCTAAACTCAGGCAGGCATAGTGGTAACTCCTTTCGTCCCAGCTACTCAGGAGGCTGAAGTGGGAGGATTACTTGAACCTAGGAGTTAGAGGCTGCAGTACACTGTGATCACACACGTCAATAGTCACGGCACCCTGGAAACATAGCGAGACCCCATCTCTTTAAAAAAAAAAAAAAAAAAAAAAAAGATAGGCTGGGTATGGTGGCTCTGCACCTATAATTCCAGCACCCTGGGGGGCCAAAGTGGGAGGATTGCTTGAGGTCAGGAGTTTGAGATTAGCCTAGGGAAAGTAGTAAGATTCTCTCTCTCTACAGAAAATAAAAAAATAACCAGGTGTGGTGGTGTACACCTGAAATCCCAGTTACTGAGGAGGTTGGGGCAGGATGATCTCTTTACTTGAGCCCAGGATTTGGAGGCTATAGTGAGTGATGATCATACCATTGTACTCCAGTTGGGGTAACACAGCAAGACCCTATTCCCCCACAAAGTAAAAAAGACCAAAAATTTAAGCTAAAACTATAAAACTCTCAGAAGAAAACTTAGGTATAAATCTTTATGACCTTGAATTTGGTCATGAATTCTTAGATATGACACCAAAGACATGAGCAACAAAAGAGAAAATAGATAAATTGGATCTCATCAACAGGAAAAAAAAATTGTATGTCAAAGGGCATAATAGATCGAATATCCTTATCCAAAATTCTTGGGACCGGAAGTATTTCAGATTTTGAATTTTTTCAGATTTTTGCATTATACTTACCCAGTTGGGCATCCCGTATCTGAAAATCCAAAATTCAAAATGCTTCAATGAGCATTTCCTTTGAGTATCATGTTGGCACTCAAAAAGTTTTATAATCTTGGAACATTTCAGATTTCAGACTTTTATTTAGACACATCGAACCTGTATCAACAGAATGAAAAGGTAGCCCACAGAATATGGGAAAATATTGCAAATCATACATTTGATGAGTGTCTAGTATCCAGAATATGTAAAGAACTCTCACAACTCAGCAACCCAATTTGAAAAGAGGCAAAGGCCTTGAATAGACATTTCTCCAAAGAATAGATACAAATGGCTAACAAATACATGAAAAGATGTTCAACATCATTAGCTGTTAAGAAAATGTAAGTCAAAGCCTACTAAAATGGTAAAATAATTTTTTTAAAAGCAAAAAAATAATGAATGTTAGTGAGGATGTGGAAAAATGGAACCTTCATATGGTGATGGGAATGCAAAATGGTGCAGCCACTATGGAAACATCTGGTGGTTCCCTAAACAGTTAAATAGAGTTACCACATGAGCCAGGAATTCCATGCCTAGATGAGTTTCATACTCAAAAGAATTGAAAATAAGCCCTCAAAAAAATACTCATACACAAATATATATAGCAGCGCTATTTACAACAGCCAAAAGATGTAAGAAGACCAAATGCCCAACAACAGCTAAATGAATAAAGAAAATGTAGTAGAGTCGTTTGATGGAATATTATTCATCCATGCAAAGGAATGAAGTACTGACACAGGCTACAACATAGATAAACCTCAAAGACATTATGCTAAGTCAAGAAAGCCAGGCATAAAGGGTGGTGCCTGTAACTCAAGCCGCTAAGGTGGGTTCGAATCCAGCCCGGGAATGCCAAACAATGACAACTACAACCAAAAAATAGCTGGGTGTTGTGGTGGGTGCCTGTGGTCCCAGCTACTTGGGAGGCTGAGGCAAGAGAATCGCTTAAGTCCAGGAGTTGGAGGCTGCTGTGAGCTGTGACGCCATGGCACTCTATCCAAGGAGATAGCTTGAGACTCTGTCTCAAAAAAAAAAAAAAAAGAAAGAAAAAAGAAAGAAAGTCAAGCATAAAAGGTTGCATATTATATGATTCCATTTATAGGAAATTTCTGAATAGGTAACTCTTTAGAGATAGCCAATGTTGGTTACCAAGAGCTAGGAGGAGTGGAGAATGGGGAGTGGCTGCTAATAGGCTCTGGGCTCACTTGTGGGGCAGTGCAAATGTTTCAGAAGTAGATAGAGGTTATACAACATTGTAAATGTACTAAATGTCACTGAAGTATACACTTTAAAATGGCTAATTTTATTTTATGTAAACTTCACAAACCAAACAACCAACAAAGTATTCATAGCTAGTTCTTTCAAAGAACTCCTGCAAACAAAACAGGAAAAGGCAGAAAACTTAACAGAAAAAATGGGCAAAATATGTGAGTGGGCAACTGATAGAAAGAACCCAACTGAATGATGAGTGTGTGAGAAAATGTTTGAGCTAGTAATAATTAGAGATGTGCAAATTCCAGACACAACGTGGTCCTCCCTCTGCCTACTGGGCCACGGCAACTACAGTGGACAATGGCCATTATGAGCTGGTGACACGAGTGAAGCAGGACTCTCCACTCCACTGACCATGTGTCTCCTCTTCTGCCTCAGTTGCCGTTTCTGGAAAAGGAAAGAACAAAAGAAGCAATAAGCTTGTCTGTTGTCCCAGCTGCTCAGGAGACCCAGGCAGGAGGATTGCTTGAGCCCAGGGGATTAAGGATACAGATATTATAGGACTGGCAAATTGAAACCAACAGACTCTTGCACCTAGACTATAGAGGAAGGAATTTTTAATTGCTGGTGAGAACTTAGTGGGCTCAAGGTGTAAAACACTGAGTCCACCATGCTGTGGTCTGGTGAGGGAAGTCAGTACCACAGTCCTGGCTTTGTTCTCACAAAGCTTTTTATACAATTTTAGCTTAGTTACAGTTACAGAGTTATAGTTACAGATGTTAGGTCAAGGGGACATTTTTTAAGCTAGCCTACAAAAATTCATGAGAGTTAATGGTTATATTTCTCAAGAAATCAGAGTATTATTATTTAGACTATTACATAGTCTCTTCAAGGTAATTTCTGCTTGGTGTTTCTTGTAAAGTTATTTCTTATCTTTGGAGATGGAGTTCTTCTGCAGCTGTCTGCTGTATTCTTAGGACCACCAGGATGTGTAAAATTATTTCTTCTTCCTCACAGAGAGCCATGACCACACTGCTGGACTCTATCTGTAACTGTAGTACCACCCAAACTGGGCCTGCTGCATCAATGACAAAATGTCAAGTTACCTTGTAGGTATAACAGAGCCAAAAACAATAGGTCATGTAGGCTGGGAAAGCACAACAGAAAAAATTTTGACCTGGAACCAAAAATTTCCTTTCAGAAGCAAGAACACAGGAACATGACCAGAATCTGAATGCAGGACACTTTCAGAGGGGTCTTGCTGGTCCAGACGACCCTGGGCTAAAATCCATTCTCAACATATTTAAATGGCCACATTTAAAGCCCTCCAATTATCCTCTGCCAAGCCAACATTCCTAAATCCTTTCTCTTGTTCTCAGAACCTATAAACTTGCCCCTGGCCTCAGTGAGCCCACCCCTGCCTCTTGGCTGCTCTGTGATAAAGCCTTTCTTTTCCCAAAGCCAGGACTGTGGTAGCGGCTTCCCTCACCAGACCACAGCATGGTTTAACACAGCCTGAAAGACATAGCCAGAACCCATTCCTTAAAAAAAACAAAAAACGCAACAATGACAAGATGTGAAGTTTCATTTTGGGATGAAGCAAATATGGCTATTTGTTATTCTTTCCATCTTTTTGGATTATGGGTTTTTTTCTTCAAACAGAAGAGCAAAAGAGTCGAGACTTGGCTTGTGATGAGCATTTAGAGCAAAATTTTTCAACCTTTTTTACCTCATGGCACACTTGAACCTATAGTTTAATTTCTGTGGCACATTTAAATTATGTTGATTTAAAAAAGAGTAAAGAAAGAATATACTTCCTGTGCTTTCAAATTCTTTTGAAAATAATGTAATTAATGGCCTTTAAAACTTTTTGCAGCACACTGGTTGAAAATCACTGGTTTAGAGTGCTGTGGCAGCCAGTCAGAGGCCTGTGTGTGTGGGAACCTTACTCTCCACGCCAGTGTGAGTTCTGGCCTGACTGTGAGAGAGGCTGGTGAGTCTGACCTTTGGTCATGAGAGAGCAACTGAGAGAAAGAGGAAGAGGATGCTGCTGGAGAGAAGCCCCCTGCCCCTGCTTATAGGAAAGGGACACTGGTGGGCAGGCAGACTGCTCACCACAGGCCACCAGGCTCACAGGGTGAGGCTCTGTGGGCACGGGGAGCCCAGCAGATGAGCCCTGAGGAAAGGTTACAGATAGGGAGCTCAAGGCTGAGTCAGGATCTTGTTTGACTTTTCCCAGAACACTTCTCAAGTACCCCCCCAGACATCTCACTTCCAGGACCCATTTGGCCCCAGCTCTCACTAGCAGTGCCCCCATCATGTGGTACAGCCACATAGGACCCCTGTGCCCCTAGCAAGTCTGGAATGAGGGTGAACTTGGAGGCAGCTCAGGGCATCTGCTGGGCCTGAGCAGCCTGAAGATCATCTCAGAGGGATGTGACGGTGGTGGTGTGAGAGTCTGCAGGTAAGTGCCCCAGTTCCTCTGTGATGCTGCATGCTCCAGCCAGCCGGGGGATGCTCCTCTGCCTCCTGCAGCCCTCAGACTCCCAACTTCTCACCTGTGCCAGAAGAACCCCATGGGCCACCCTGGAGTGAAGAGAAGGCAGCCAGGAGAATGTCACCTCTCACCATCAAAGGCTGCCTGCCTGGCCGTTGTACTTCTCTGGGTGGTGGAAATATGGCTGTTAGTCGTTCCTCTTTTTTTTCTTTTGTATTTTAGACATTTTTCTTAAAACAACCCCCCAAAACAGAAGAAAATAACTGATGAGACTTATCATTGGGATGCATATTTAGAACAGGACTGTGAAGTCTGGTTAGGAGAGTGGGGGAGTGTGCATGTCTCCCCTCATTTCCCTGTCCCTGGGGGCAGGTGCAGGGATCAGGAGGAGCTATCATAACCCAGCAGCTAGGCTGGGCCAGGGACCCCTCCACACCCCTTTGTCCCTTGCTGCAGGTCCAGGAAGCCAATCTCCCCATTCCCACTCTGCAGAGGAAGAAGCTGAGGTCGAGAGAGGTAAAGTGACTAGTCTGATATCCCATAGTCAGCCTTCCAGTGGTGCAGCTAAAATTCAAACCAGGTCTGGGACTCCTGGGACCTGCAACGTGAAGCTTCCAGGGGCAGGCCAGGTTTGCCCAGTCCCAGAGGGAGCCAGGCCCACTGAAGGGCGTCAATGTGCTGGATGCTGCTTGGGTGGACCAAAGAGGCAGCCCAGGGATGTTCTGTCCACTGGCTCCAAGGCCAAGCATAGTAGGTGGTCTGCCTGCCCTGTGTGCATGACTGGAGGGAAGGTGGTGGCCTTGTATCTGGGAGGCCTCCTACTGCCTGGAGAACATGGTGACACAGCACAGCTCACATAACGAGCCAGCTGGGTTTACCTCAGAGCTGACATTTCCCTGGACAAGCGTTTCTTCTTAGGAGGAAAACACAGGATATGCAGCAACTCTGGCAGCTGTTTAAATACCAGAGTTCATGTGACCTTCAGAGGCCAAGAAAGCTGTCATGTTTCTCATAAACTTTCCTATCTTTTCTCAAGGGAACTCCTTTGCTTACCAACACAGAAATTCCACAATGACCATAACTGTCAGCACCACTACATGCAGGGGTCCTCAAACTATGGCCCATGGGCCAAATGAGGTGGTGTGATTGTATTTGTTCCCATTTTGTTTTTTTACTTCAAAATAAGATATGTGCAGTGTGCATAGGAATTTGTTCATAGTTGTTTTTTTTTTTTTTTTTTTTTTAACTATAGTCCAGCCCTCCAACGGGGTGAGGGACAGTGAACTGGCCCCCTGTTTAAAAGTTTGAGGACTCCTGGATAGAGGATGCCAGTCATGTCTAAATCTGTACTCCTTTTAGGTTGTGCAGTACCCAACCTGTGCAACTGTACATGATGGCTTTGAGCCAAGTAGGCATTTTCACTAAGTAGGCATGAGAGTGGGTCCCCTGAAGTTTTGAGTGAGCAGGTGTGCTCACCTTCTTACTGATATACATCCTACCAAACAGGAGAAATTGACTAGTTGTTACTGCAAAAAGAACCTGGAGGTGGACAGCCACTTTCCTTAATAAGCACTCTGCAGGTCACTTGCCTCCCACAGATGCTCACATCCCAGGGAGTGCAGGCTCGACTTGCGTTAGAAGTCTGTGTAGCCAGGCGCAGTGGCACATGCCTGTAGTCCCAGCTACTGGGAAGGCCGAGGTGAGAGGAGCCCTGAGCCCAGGAGTTTGAGGTCATGGTGAGTTTTGGTGGTGCCATTGCACTCCAGCCAGGGGGACAGAGCGAGACACTGCCTCAAAAAACAAAACAAACAAACAAAAAGTATACGCAGCAGCCCTGTACTTGGCTCTTAGATTTTTGAACAGACTTTCAGTTGACCACTGTAATGTCCCTGTCTACTCTCCCAGTCTCCACCACCTTGCTTTGGCACCACTGTCATCTGGTCACTTAGGTCAGGACTCCAGGTCATTCCAATTCCTTATTGTCCCTCAGCCTCCCATAGCCCAGCCACAGCACATCCTGGTGGCAATGACTCCACGATCCATCCAGGTCCCCTCCTTTCTCACCACCCCACCTCCTCCCTGCCCAGGCCTCCAGCAATTCCCACTCAGTGGTGGCTTCAGCACCCTTCTGGCCTCCCTACTTCAATCGTAGCCCCACTATGGACTTTCCTTCTTGAGGCAGCCAGAGGGGCCTTTAAGTCATTAGACACAAAAAGGCCACATCCTATATGATTCTAGTTAGATGAAGTGTCCAGAATAGGCTCATCCACAGAGATGCAAAATAGAGGGGAGGTTGCTGGGCCTGAGAGGCAGGGGTGATGGGGGGTGACAGCTGGTGGGGACAGGGCTTCCTTTTGGGGTGACGTAAAGTTCCAGAACTGGATGGAAGAGGTGGCTACATACCAGCGTGATACAGTGAACGGGACGCTTTCACATGGTCACAGAGGTAAATTTTATGTGATGTGTTCTTACCACAGTAAAAACAAGCAAAGTTAAATCAGACCACGTTTGACAAAAACCCTCCACTGCCCGCTGCCCTCTGTCCTTTGGATATCCCTGTTCCCCCAAGGCCTTTGCTGACTGTTCTCTGCCTGGGCCTGCCAGGTGGCCCCTCCTGCCCCAGTGCCCATTACTCTGGTGTGGTTTTATTCATAGCTCCTGATACTACTCGGAATGACCATATTTATTTAGTAACTTTATTTGTCAGCTACATTTTCCCAGCTAGAAGGTAAGCGTGTGAGAGACAGGGCTCTATTCACCATCTCCACTGTGGACCCCTGTGTGCTTAGAGCCCAGAGGGGCCTTATGTGCTGAACAGCTGTGATGGGCAGGCTGCCACAGTCCACACAACTTTCTGAGGCTTGCTCAGGGTGTCTTCCACTCACCCCTTGTCCCCCAGGGGTCTACCAGAGCTGACCCCTGAGCATGGACCTCCAGAGCTGGAGCTTGCTCTTTTCCCCTCAAAATCTTTCTTCTTCTTCTTCTCCTTCTTCTTTTTTTAAGACAGAGTCTCATTTTGTCACCCTTAGTAGAGTGCCATCACAGCTCATAGCAACCTCAAACTCTTGGGCTTAAGTGATTCTTTTGTCTCAGCCTCCCAACTAGCTGGGACTGCAGGCGACTGCCACAAGGCCCTTCTATTTTTAGAGATGAGGTCTCGCTCTGGCTCAGGCTGGTCTTGAACTCGTGAGCTCAGGCTATCTACCCACCTCGGCCTCGCAGAGTGCTGGGATTACAGGCATGAGCCACTGCACCCGGACCCTCCTTTTTTCTTTTAAAAAAGTCATCGCTTCCTCGTGAGCAGCCTTGATCTCTGCCTCACAGCATTAGAATGCTCCGGGTCCATTGCCATCTGCACATGTGGCTATAAGTGTGTCTTCATCCTCTGGCTCTGGGGAGAGGGGGTCAGACACAGGCCTGCGCATGCCACGGAAATGACTGCAGTGCATGGCTAACACCCTGGGCTGGGCAGCACTGGGACTTGTTCCAGAGTGTCAGTGAGCACCTGCGAGGGCTCCTGGATGGAAGTCAGGAAGGCCTTGCTGCGAGGGCTCCTGGATGGAAGTCAGGAAGGCCTTGCTCTTCACCTGCTCTTCACCTGTCTGCACATGCCCTCAAGACTACCCAAAGCCACCTTCTCAGTAACTTCATTTCCTTACTTAAAATTGCACCCCTACAGCCTTACTTTTCTCTAAGGCACTCATATCCCTCCTATTTTAACCATTTATCTCTTTAGTGTGTGTCATCTCATGAAAGCAGGGGTTTGTCCCCCAACAGCCCTGCCCCTGGGGCAGCACCTGCTCCATCAACATTTGTTAAACCCATGAATGAGGTGAGGAACTACATCTTTAAAGGTTGCTGTTTGGACTTCCTAGTTGACAACTATTCTGCCTGAATTTGGGCATCACTCATAAACTATCAGAGGAAATCAAGTGGGCTGGGCAGCCACCTCTCCACAGTACAGCCCTGGTTTGGCCTCCTTCTTTCCCCTCAGCAATGTGGCCTTAGTTCCTTGATGGGCTCCCTGCTCTGGCCTCCTGCTTCCAGACCCCTGTCCATCTGCAAAGCTGATTGTGCCCACTCCCTAGCTCAGCACAGAAGTGCTGTGCTAATGGGGGGCCATGGTGCTGGGCCATTCCTAGCTGTCAGGGGCTGTCCCTGCATCGTAGGGTATTAGCAGCATCCCTGAATTCTGCCCTGTAGAAGCCAGTAACACTTCCAGTTATGACAACCAAAAACATCTCCAGATTTTGCCAAATGTCCCCTGCAGATGGAGCCAGAATTGCCCATCTGTTTGAGAACCTTGGTGTATCTGGTTTGACCCGTCTCCTGAGAAGCCTGCCCCAGGTGGAGCTATCTTCAAGTTCTCAGGGAACCTAGGCTCTGTCCCTCTTCTCTACCCCTGCACACGCCATTTCCTCTTCATAGAATGCCCTTCTCTCTTTCTCTTCCCAATCTGTCTTACTAATCTACTTGGCTTTTACCCCCTCGGGAGACTTCCTTGACCCCAGAATTGTTTAGGGGTCCCCTGAGTGTTCCAACAGCCTCCTGTGTGTCCCCCATCAGAGCACTGTGCTCACTGATGCTAGTGCCCATTATGGTCCGGGTTCCCCTGTGGACAGGGGAGTCTTGGTACCCGGCATTTTTGTTTTCTGAATGAATCAATGAATGACTGAGGACCACCAGCTAGCTTCCTCATGTACTTTTCTTCATCCCTCATTTTCCAACTTATGGATAATGTCAAGCACATTCAAATCAAAGAGACAGTGTAAAATCCCAGGATTGAGGTTCAGTGGCTGACGCCTATCATCCTAGCACTTTGGGTGACTAAAGACGGAGGATTGCTTGAGCTTAGGAGTTCAACATCAGCCTGGTCAATAGTGAGACTTCATCTCTACAAGAACTACAGCTGCTTCAGAGGCAAAGGCAGGAGGGTGGCTTGAGAGAGGTTATGTGAGCTGTGATGATACCACTGCCCTCTAGCCTGGGCAACAGAGTGAGACCGTTTCAAAATAAAAGAAAAAATAAGAAATACCAGGACTCCATTTCTACAGTTATCAACCTTTAATCAATCTTTTGTCATCTCTATACCTACCTATCCCCCTCATTGTTTGGAAGAAAATTTCAGATATCATATTATTTCATCTTAAATATTAATATTGACACAAATTAATATTAATACAAATATTACATTTGTCTCTAAGAGACAAGGACTGTTCTTTCATCAGTATAACTATACCACCATTATAACTTTTTTAGCTAAAAAAAGTTAAAATTTTGTCAATTTTTTTCATCTGTTGATGTGATCCTGTGATTTTTCTTCTTTAGCTTGTTGGTGTGATGGATTACATTGATTTTTAGATGTTGAACCAGCCTTGCATACCTGGGATAAATATTGCTTGGTGGTACTCACCTGTAGTCCCAGCTACTCAGGAGGTTGAGGCAAGAGGATTGCTTGAACCCAGGAGTATGAGGTTGCTGTGAGCTAGGCTGAGGCCATGGAAACTCTAGCCTGGGCAACAGAGCAAGACTCTGTCTCAAAAATAAATAAATAAATAAATAAATAAATAAATAAATTGGTCAGTTTCATCTCTGTTATCAAATTTGTGGGCACAGAATGTTAGTGATATTTCTTTGTTATACCCTGGATAATCGATTTTGTCAATCTTTTCAAGGAACCAGCTTTTGAGTTTGGTGATTTTATTATTGATTTCCTGTTTGTTTTCAGCTACATTGACTGCTGTTAATTGTTTTTTCTTTCAGGGATGGAGTTTTGCTTTTTGCTCAGGCTTGAGTTCAGTGGCCTGATCATAGCTCACTATAACCTTGAACTTCTGAGCTCAAGTGATCCTCCCACTGCAGCCTCCAAAGTAGCTGAGATTACAGGCATCAACCACCAAGCCTGGCTGCTTTTTTTTTTTTTTGGCTGGGGCCGGGTTTGAACCCACCACCCCCGGTATATGGGGCCGGCACCCTACTCCTTGAGCCACAGGCACCTCCCGAAGCCTTTTTTTCTTTAAAAAAAAAGAAAATTTGTAGAGATTTGCTCAGGCTAGACTACAGGTGTCTGCCACAACACCTGGCTATGTTTTTTGTTGTAGTTGTCATTGTTGTTTAGTGGGCCCAGGCCAGGTTTGAACCTACCAGTCTCGGTGTATGTGGCCATCGCCCTATCCACTGAGCTATGGGTGTCCTACCCAAGTCATGGCAAATTTCCTCAGCATGTGGATGTCAGTGAAGTATTTGATTTCTCCATTATAAAAGAAACTCTGTTTAGCAGGGTCTAGAATTCCTGGACTGGAAATTGTTTTTCTTAAGAAGGTTGAAGGTCAATGACCATCCTTTTCTGGCTTGGAAAGTTTTGGCTAAAAGATCTGCAGTCATCCTTATACTTTTCCCTTTGTAAGTAATACTTTTTTCTTACACCTGGATGCTTGAAGAAGTTTTTCCTTCATATTAACATTGGCAAAATTAATTACAATGTGTCTAGGAGAGGCTTTGTTAGGATTGAGTTGTGGTGGGGTTCTGAAACTATCTACTATCTGAATTTCTGTGTCTCTTGCAATACTTGGGAAGTTCTCTGCCATAATGTCTTAGAGCAGAGAATTTGTGCCTTTGGGACCATCCTCTTGTCCTTCAGGAATCCCTATAATTTGGATGTTTGATTTCTTGGAATGATCCTATAACTCTCTTAGGGAATATTCTGTTCTTTTTTTCCATTTTTCTGCCTCTTTGAATGTTTGGGATAGTTCAAAAGTCTTGTCGTCTTCTTCTTCTTCTTCTTTTTTTTTTTTTTTTTTTGCCATTTATAAGTGTTGTGTTATTTATATGAGATTATTTTTTTCCCTGCTCAAGTCTTTCTGAGGAACTCTATTTTGAAGCTCTTCAAATACCTTTTTCAATTCCTTAGGCTCTGCTGTATCTTTCCTCATTATGTCCATATCTTTGGTGACTTTGTCTTTGGATTAATTAATTTCTTGAGACAACTTCTGAACAATTTTTTGGTTCTCTGTTTCCATCTTTTCCTCCATTCTAATAATCTTATTTGCCATCCATATTCCAAATTATATTTCTGACATTTCAGCAATTTCTCTGTGGATGGGATTCTCTGTTGAGATTCTTTGACAGATTCTCTGTCAAAGTGAAGAAAATCTGTTGATTTTCTTTGACATCCCCAGGAGGCCTTGATCTGCTCTGATTTTTCATGTTGCCAGAGTTCTTCAGGGGATTCCTCCTCATGAGTATTTTCAGCTTCTTCCTCTTTTTCCATATTTTAATTATACTTTTTTAGTTGAGTTGATAGTTTGTCCCTGAATGTCTTCACCATTCCAGTGCCCCTGCTGCACTAACAAAGGCAGACAAGAGGAGAATCTGCAGCCCCAGACAGAGTCTCTAGGGCAGTGGGTCTCAACCTTCCTAATGCCATGACCCTTTAGTATAGTTTCGCATGCTGGGTGACCCCCAACCATAAAATTATTTTCATTGCTACTTCATAACTAATTTTGCTAGTGTTATGAATTGTAATGTAAATGTCTTTTCTTGAAGCATGGTGTAGCATGGGTAACAGTCTTAATATAACAACAGTAAACTACATTGTTACATTTTGCAACAGTATGCGTAAAAAGCCAATGTCAGTGCTAAGGTTGAGATTGCATCTTTCTCACCAGATCAGAAATTCTTGGTGCAAAGACAAGGATGCAAAACAAGGATCTTCCACAACAAGTCTACTTCTGTATTTAGACTTGATAACCAACAGGATGGAAAATCCTGTTTCACAAAGATATGATGTTGGAAATGGAAGAAGAGGGCACAACACAGTCTCAAATGGAACAGGATATGACTTCAAACACTTGATCCAAATTTTGTAACTGGCATTGTAGAGATGCATTGCTGTTAATAAGGTCAATGAACTCCTCTTGTGCTGTCTCAGGAACATCTTTGACTTTGACTGTGAATGGGTTTTAGGCAAGTGCAAATGGGGTGTCAGGTAGATTTGGAAAGTACAATGAAATTTCATCTGCAAGCATGTGCAAGTGTTCTTTCACAGAAATTATCATCGTAATCCTTTTGTCTGGTTCAATGTCATGTTCCTCAAAGAAAGCAGTACCTCACATAGTCCTCTCAGTGTGGAGCTCCTCTCATTTGACTTCCATCCACTTCAGTCTAATATCTCTCCTTTTGGGCATGAGCCTTTGGCAAAAGCTGCTTCTGGTCAGCCATCTTCCCACAATTCCTCAGTACAGCCACTTTGGAAGACAGTTTAGGCATTTCTTACAGAACTAAACATACTCTTACCATATGATCTGGTAATGTGTCTCATGGTATTTACTAAAATGAATTGAAAACTTATGTTCGCAAAAATCCTGTACACAGACATTTATAGCAGCTTGATTCATAATTGCCAAAACTTGGAAGTAACCAAGATGTCTTTTAGTAGGTGAATGAATAAATAAACTATGGTACATTCAGACAATGGAAGGTTGTTCAATGCTAAAAGAAATGAGTTATCAAAGCATGGAGGGAACTTAAATGCACCTCACTAAGTGAACTAAGCCAGTCTGAAAAGGTTATAAACTATATGATTACAACTAAATGTTGTTCTAGAAAAGACAAGTCTATGGAGAGAATAAAAACAGCAGTGGTTGTCAGGAGTTTGGGGGGAGAGAGAGAGAGGAATAAACAGAATACAGAAGATTTTTAGGGCAATGAAACTACTCTGTACGATGCTATAATTATGGATATATGTCATTATACATTGTCCAGACCCATGGAATGTACAACACCAAGAGTGAAACCTAATGTGAACTATGGACTATATTGATGTAGGTTCTTCAATCGTATCCACCAAATGTACTATCTGGTGAAGGATGCTGATAATGGGGGACTTTGTACACTCGTGGGGCATATAGGAATTCTCTGTACCTTACTCTCAATTTTGTTGTGAACCTAAAACTTCTGTTGAAAAAAAAAAAAGAGAGAGATCTTGTGCTCTCTCTTTCCCCCTTTCCGTCTGCTCACCTAGCTCTGCCCTGCCCTGCTTGGAAGAGGCACTCATCGTGTCCCCCAGCAAGCGGGCCTGAACCCAGGAGAAGGGCAGCATCCAGCTCCGCTTTGCCGGGCTCTTGGAGCCTGCCTTGGCCTGACTTGAGGCTATCCGTGATGTGCCCTATTCAGCACCTGGAGCATAGTAGGTTTGTGGCACATATTGGTTATTATTACTCTGTCCCAGCTTCCTGGTCTCCTCCCTTTCCCCCCATATTTGGCTAAACATTGGCTTCCCAGGAGTACATCCTTCTTTCTCTCCCTATTTTTAATCATATTTCCTTGGAAATCTGGACTCTATGTGCGGGCATCACTAGTTATTTGCAGTCCATGTGGGAAGACCAGGGCTTTGGGGCAATGAGGCAGCTTCTTAGATGTGAGTAACTGGGAATACTATGTTTATTTTGCAGAAACCACTGGCCTTGTTCTCTACTGAGAGAGTGACTCACTGACTCTTCTTCTGTCTCTTGGGGACAGAGTCCAACATCACCAGAGTGTCTGGGATGGTGTCTTCTGGGAGTGATCATCTGTGGTGGAGACTCCAAAGGCTTCTTGAGAAGCTGCCCCAGGACAGGGCAGCAGGCCGAGTAGGAGGGTAGGCAGCAGACCATCTGCTCCTCTGCCATTTTGTCCTCATGGAGCCATGGGAACAGGGAGAACCAGGTGTGGTGGCTCTTGAAAAGATGAGCCTGAGACGGCCTCTTGGCCCTAGGAGAAACATAGGATTGAAAATCGCAGCAGACCCTGTTGATGGCTTTCCTAACACTTTTCCCTTTGTGTTAACAAAACATTGATTCATTTGTGAATCAGTGTTCTAAGTCAGTCATGACCATTTTGTTACCAAATTTCCCTCTTATATTGGAGTGGTCAGTTTTGGCCAATCAATCCTAAAGTTTAAGTCTGGTGGGAGGATTTCTGGAAAAGCTTTTGCTTTCCTGATGGAAAGACAGAAACAACTAGCATGGCCCTAGATAAAAGGTCAGTAAATTAAGGATGGCAGAGTCAGGTTTCCTGATGCCAGCAACTCCCTGCCTGTGAGAAAGTATTTGTTTAAGCCTCTCTTAGTTGGGTTTTCTGGGGTGTTTTTGCAGCTAAATATATTACTAACTGATACAAACACAATGGCAGTGGGTGAGCTGGCCAATTAGGGACATCACATGCTTTCAGATATCCATAAACAGTTCCTCAGGACTGCTGTGTGCTCAGGCTCCTGCTGGGCCTTAGTGATATTTGGCAAATCAGGCCCAGATCCTCCCCTCAAGAAGCTCACACTCTGCTAAGAAAAATAAGACAAATTGCATAACTGGTACAAACTATCACACAACTCTCAGTGTGCAAGAAATCCCTTTGCTTTTAAAAATAAAATTAAGCCCTACTCAAGGCCCTACTTGTCAAGGTTGGCAAAACTACAAAAAAGTCCAATGGGATGGGAAGAAGCATAGAATCATTCAGGGTCAACCCAAGATCTCAGGGTTCGTCAGCCCTGGAACAGAGGGGACCTTTGTCTTCTTCCTTTGACATTCCTGCTGACTCAGACCACTATTAATAAATAAAATTTGCTCCTAACACAAGTAAACACCAAAGTCCCAAGGCCCAAAATGAGGAAGCTTCACAGTCACTAAAGGACCTAGACACTTCCTATCTTGTGGCCCTGCCACCCTCCAGGTCTTCAGGGTCTTCTCAGTTCTTCTGGGGAATGAGAGAGCAAGTGGTGCATGAAGCGTCCTACAGGCTGGCCCAGAGGTAGTGACATCACTTCTTTTAACATTTCATTAGCTAGAACTCATCACATGGCCACACCTAACCACAAAGGAGCCTGGGAAATGAAGTCTTCTCATGGGATCAGGAAGAGAGAACATAGATGTCATGGGCACCACTTGGCCCCTTAAAGGTGAAGGGCAGCATGCACCCACTCACCCTCCAAGAAGGCACTGACAACTTGGCTGCAAGGGAGGGCAGTTCCCTCCTCTTGGGGGACCCACAGACTTCCTCTACCATCAGGGATTTGGCAGACCTAAGACTCCTTGTTTCTCCAAGCCCCTGCATGCAACATCTTCTCCTCACAGCCCAGCTGGAAAATGTCTTGAATGCATCTGGAACTTCCAAGCATAAAAACCTGAGGGTGGGCCACCTCAAAAAGCCCCACCTGGGTCCAGAAATGCCCACTTACACTAAAACACACATACACAACTGTATTTCTACTGCCAGGCTTAGAAGAGTTTCTCAATCTTGCCACTATTATATTTTGGGTCAGATAATTCTTGGTTGTGTGGGTTGTCCTGCACATGGTAGGATTTTAGCAGCTTCCCTGGCCTCTACCCACTAGATGCTCATACATCTGTACAAGATCTGACAATTAAATTTGCAACCTCATCATAGAAAAAGTGCTACATACCTCATTACTGAATATCACTAGGTCACCTTTTACTCCCCTTGGGAAGCTATGGACTGACACCAGTGCCTCATTCACCCTTCAAAGCAATTTTGGAACTCTTTTTCTGGAATGGCCATCAGAGCTGGCTGTTGTTGTACTACCCTTGATGTCCCTAATGTCATCAAAATATCTTCCTTTTGATATTTCTTTTGTCTTTGGGTAAAGAAAAAAGTCACTGGGGGCAAAATCAGGTGTGTAGTGAGGTTGTTCCAATACAGTTATTTGTTTCCTGGCTAAAAACTCCCTTGAAGACAGTGCTGTGTGAGCTGGTGCATTGTCATGATGCAAGACCACACCTTTCTGATGCCAAGATTTTCAGTAAAGATTTTTCTGTTTCTCTATCAATGTTTACTTGGTCTGCTATGCTTCTCATCATTAGCTGATGGTTTTGATGCCCAAAAATTTGACCAATTTTTTGCAGTGTTTTTGTCTGTTTTGCTGGTCACTGGCCTCCCTGACCTCTCTTCATCAGTGATGCTTTCTCTTGCCCCGGCCCGTGGGACTAGTTCAGCAGGGACCTAGGATATGGAGCTGAGAGAGTGGAACAAAGGGAACAAGAGACACGAAGAATGAGGAGCAAGACAGGATTCTGATCAAACTCCCCAAACTTTATTTTTCAACAGCCATATAAATACAGGCAGAGGGGAACAGGCCTGCGGGTGAGTTTAGGGTGGGGGTTTTCTGATAACAGGTGTGATGTTTTTTGTGTCTGGAACCAAGTTCCTGGAGCCAAGGGTAACAATGCCCTACTCGCCCTTAAATGCTTTCCAGCTGTGACTATTCCTATTAAACCAGCTATGAATATTCCTGATAAGCTCATTCTTAGGTTTTCGGCTCCCGCCAGTGAACCATGTGATTTCTGTGTTTTAACTACTTAACAGTTGTAGTGTGATGGCAGCAGAGAATTATGCAAATGTGGCTGTGTTCCTATAAAACTTTATTAACATAACAGGAGGACCTGATGAAAAAGTTCTAGAAATGGATGATGGGGATGGTCACACAATAATGTCACTAAACTATACACCTAAAAAAGGTGTGTGTGTAATTTCCAAACTCTCTCTCTCTCTCTCTCATATATATATATATATATATATATATATATATATATATATATATATATATATATATATCAATCACACACATACACACAGACACACATATCTCACACCAAAGAAAAGGCCAAAACAAGGAGGACCGTATTTTGCTGACCTTGAATTCAGAGGAATTAGATCTAGCATATTCTGGCAGACAGACACATGCGTGTGCACACACACGCATGGCAGGGGATAGGGAGAGTGAGAGAGAGAGAGGAGAAAATTACATGTAGCCCTGTTAATAAGCTAGAAGGTAAGGGGAAAGATTTCTTGAGTATTTAAAAGGAACATCTTAGTAGGAAGATTCTGGAAAGCTGCAATTCATCTTGGTGATGTCATCCCATGGTCTTTAGGGATGGAGAAACACAGATTTTCTATTCACACTTTTTGACATAAGACCCAAGCAGGGATTTTCTACTTCTCCAGAGGCTTGAGAAACCTCTGCAGTTGTCGGAAGTGCTCATATCACACACAGCTTAAAAGCTAGCCAGTCATTCCTTTATTGTTGTAGTACAAATGGTGACTATTGATGCTTCCTGTAGATGATCTAATCGCTTTCCAAGGCTAGAAAATTCTGGCTTGTTAGTTATTAAGTGGAACAGACTCACTAGATAAAAGATCAGCTATGAGTCGGCTGTTTCTGCGGCCTCCAGGCTAAGATTCTTCCTTGTCAGCCGGGGACCTGGCTCTTTGCATCTTGAAGCAATGCTGCCCTCATGACCTGTAAGTCACTTTTCTCTCAGTGGTGTGCAGAAGATACTCCTTTTTTTCGAACTATAGCCTCAGCAGCCCTCAACTTGACCAAGACCTGGAAAAAGCCTAAATTCCAACCATGGTCTTCCATCTGCCTAGGGGTTGTTTAATGCTGCTCTCCAGCAGAGTCAGCATATCAGAGTTCATTATCTTCCCCCTGGCTAGAGGAAAGCTAAAAGCTCCCTGACATAGCTAGGGATAGGAGCTAAAGAGGCCACCAGTCCTGTGAACTGTAGACCTGTGTCTGGGAGCAGCCTTGGGTAGTGTGGGATGGTCTGGAGTCTCCTGGGTTTTCTGTTGAGTCTGTTATCCAGGCTGAAGGAGAGTGCCATCAGCGCACACACCCTCTTCCTAGTGTCCACGGATCCCACCACCCCGAGGGCTCTCTAATGCAGTCAGCCTCTTAGTTTTCTGCTTGCTCTTTGGTGTGTTGGTTGCTGTTTTTAGAAGAGGTTTCACAAGGGGCTAGGAGCCTCCTAGAGAAGCTAGCCTTTTGGGACTCTTTCTCTCAGAGTTGGGATATCTTGAAGGAAAAAGAGAATGGCTATTAAAGTTTCCGAGTCATTGGGTTGTGACCAGTTTAGCTGCACTTTTTTTAATTATTATTAAATCATAAAGAGGTAGATCATATATACATAAATGCATTTATGGGGCACGATGTGCTGATCTCATATACAGTTTGGAATGCTTACATCATACTGGTTAATATATTCTTCACCACTTAACATGTGGGGTTATCCCTGTGTGCAGCAAGCTTGGGGGAACTCATGGAGCGAGTCACTGAGTGGTGCAGTTTGGATGGCATGGAACTCTTCCCTTATCCTGTCATGGGTAGGAAAAGTGCATAGCAGATAGCTGGCATACATCCTCTGCCTCAGGAAATGTCTGGTACCCACCCCCACACTAAAACTCTCAAATCTGTCCATCTTCATGTGCACGTGGTGAGTAGTGTATCTGTGATGTAAGTGGGATTCTTTGGTCATGAGTATCTGCTGACTCAGTCTGGAGAGGCTTTTGAAGGGGATGAGATGTAATTTCATCCGTGCTGCAGAAAGCAGGAGGTGCATTGCTGGACGGAGAGAGGACTGGAGGCTGGGTGTGAGCCAAGGTAGGTGAGGGAAGCGTGGAGGTGGGTATAGGGAATTGGGACAGCCTGGCATGTGATCTTGGCATTGCAAGATTCATACCCTGTTGCCCTTTGGGCTAGCTACATGATATTGTGATAGTCCACTAGCCCCGCGGCCCTCTCTTTTTCTCGGTTCCATTTATTATACTCTCAGATTTTTAAACAGCATGACTTTCCCCAGGGAGACTCAGATCTCCAGGACTGTCCTGAGGTCATGAGATCAAGTCAGGTTGACTCTGTTGGATCTTAATGTCTTAGGATGATTTTACCTTGACAGTATCCCCTTTTCCAGTGCTTATGAGATCAGCTACTCTGAAACCTGAGGGTATCTGAGCTGAGACTTGGTTTGGGGTGATATGATGTTAAAAAAGAGCAGTTTTTTTGGCACCTTTATTTCAGAGGTGGCTGCTTTTGGCTTAGCTGTGGGCTCATTACTGAAAAAGGTTTTTGGGAGATTGCCTGTGACCTGAGAAGCCTTATTAAGACTCAGTTCTTGGCAAGGGAGAGACAGTCCTACATATGAAATTTGCAGATTTAAAGGGGGAAGATAAAATCATAGTAAGTAAGCAACAATTCAGGGACACCAGTTTCTTTTTGTATGCGGGAAACTAAGCAGGCATTTGTTTTCCTACGAGCCACCTAATGGTCAGGTCCTTGCCCTGTGACCATACATATTCTTTCCTTAATGCTTAGAAGAGGGAAGAAGCTTCTGAATTGTCTACAGGTCTCTCGTTCCTTTCCACATGCACTGGATGCTGCCCTCCTTTACACATAGATTCAGTTTTGTCTTCTACAAGTCTCCTGGAAGTTCTCTCTGACGGTATCTGGAGCAAGGACTATTTTTATTTTTTTCTGCCACCCGGGCTGCCCTGCTTTAAGCATATGTTTGCACGTATATCATCTGTGGGTCAAAGGAAGACGAGAGGTTCAGATAACTTTTCCCATCTGGGGAAACCTGGAAAGCAGTAGTCAGCAGAGGAATGAGGAGCAGTCATTTGGGGCCTGGGTTTAGTCAGTTCACCCAGTCCTTCTGGAAGCCAAGTGAGGAGTATGCTCTATATTGGGCAAAAGCAGTACAGCACAGCAGATAAGGTCTGGGCAAGGTATGGAGGAGCTGTGCAGTTGGCAACTGAAGTACAAACATTTCATTCTCATTATGAAAGTAATTCATGTTCATCATAAGGGGAAAAAAAATCAAATATTACAGAAGGCAATAAAGAAGATGGTAAGAAGAATTGACAATACCTGTTAATGTATTGGTGTAATTTCCTCTCAGTCTTCTGCATGTATATATCCATTTTTTAAAAAAAGAGCATAATTATTATTCTGTATGTGCTATTTTGTAATATATAAAAAGTTAATGTAGTATGATTATGTCCCCATCTTACTAAATATTCTTCTAAACATGTTTCTGGTGGCTGTACTCCATTATTTGTATGAATATAATCTAATGTATTTAAATTATAATGGAATGTTTTTAAACCATGTCCTGTTAAGTAAACATTTAGTTTGTTGGATAGATGCTTTGAAGGGCTTTTGAATAGTGCAGTGGAATTAGATGCCCTGGGTATATTTGTGAGTCTATTGATTTTTAGCTCTGGGATCCAGAACAGTGATTAAAAACTCAGCCTCCATTTTCTCATTTGTAAAAGAATGCTATTAATAGTATCTACCTCCTTGAGAAGTAGTGACGATTCAATGAGCTGACCCATGTAATTCTCTTAGCATGGAATCTAACAAACGCTAAGTACTCAGTAACCGTTAACATTCAGCATTATCCTCATCTTGACACTTTGTCATCTCTGTTCCTCGCTGTTAGAATTTGGGTCTCAAGGAATGAAAATTGCTTTCATTCAGATAGGTAAAAATTCAAAATGAAAATTGCATTCACGTAAGTAGCCTCTTTTCCCAGTTGAGCACCTTCCAGGTAGGGGATTGTGCCAACTTCCTGAATTTCACAGGGGGTGAGGGGGGAAAACTTGTTCTGGAGACTCTGTGGTTATATGGCCCCATTTGGTCCAGAACAAGGAAGTGGGAAACCACCAGCTGCCGCCAGGGAGTTATCTTTGTGCCCACAGGCAAAGCCATCTAAGCTTCCTGTCGAACTTGTCTGTTTCTTCTTTACTTGTTTGTTTTTTATATTCTAGCTTTTATTCTAAAAATGTTTAAACATAGAAAAGTAAACAGGGCAGCACACTGGACACTTGTGTGACGTCCATCTAGATTCAACAGTTGTTGTGCTTTCTTATTATCCGTGAGCTGTGAAATGTCAGGTCCTGCCTACGTTCATCCCCTGCCATGTGACAGGCGCAGGCTTGGGGGCTTCATGCAGCCTGCAAAACACGTATACTCTCAGGCTGAGGGCTGAGAGCAGTGATTTTTCAACCAGTGTGCTGTGAAAACTTTTAAAGATCATTAACTAATTAAATTCTTTTCAAAAGAATTTCAAAAAACAGTAAGTATATTCTTTTATTTACTCTTTTTTTTTTTTTGATCAACATAATTTAAGTGTGCTGCTGAAGTTTGACTGTAGGTTCAAGTGTGCTGTGACATAAAAAAGGTTGAAAAACACTGGCGTAGAGAAACTGAGGATCAAGGTGGAAGAACCCTGGACTCTAGGCTAGTAGAAATAGATCCATTGTTTGTATAATACAGGTCATAGAAAGTAAATCTCAACATATTTGGCTGAAAGGAAAAGAATCCATCCAGGTGCCCACAAATATACGTGACAATGGATAAATAACTGGTGGTATATTCATACAATTGAGTAATATATAGCAGTAAAAAACAGATGGAGTAGGGCTGCATGTACCAAGGGCTACATGTACAAACAGAGATTATTAGAAGTCATGTTGAAGGGGAAAATGTAATTCATAGAAGAATAACAGATATCATTTATTATGCAACAACACTGTACATGGTTTATGAATATATGCAAATGTAATAAATGTATAGCAGCATAGACAAGAAAGCCCACTACTTCAGAATAGAAGTTCCCCTGGTAGGGGGTAGAAGAGATGAGTACTATTCAGGAGGGGTACACAGAGGGCTTCATCTGAACCAATAATGTTCACATTTATTTTTACTTATTTATTTATTTTATTTTATTTTTTTTTTTTTTGAGACAGAGACTCAAGCTGTCACCCTGTATAGAGTGCTATAGTATCACAGCTCACAGCAACTTCAAAATGTTGGGCTTAAGCGATTCTCTTGCCTCAGCCTCCCAAGTAGCTGGGACTACAGGCACCTGCCACAACGCCGGGCTACTTTTTTTTTTGGTTGTAGTTGTCATTGTTTGGCAGTTCCAGGCTGGATTTGAACCCACCAGCTCCAGTGTATGTGGCTGGTGCCCTAGCTGCTGAGCTACAGGTGCTGAGCCAATGTTCACATTTGTTAAAGTTGGATAGGAGACACAGAAGGGCTCATTATATTATTTCTTACACCTTTCTGTATGTTTGAAAATGTTTTAATGTAAAAAAAATTTGGGCAAGAAAGCATGGTTTAAAAGGCTTAGAACCTTGGGTCATTTACTTTGGGGGTATGAAAGCTGACGTTAAGAGAATTCAGTGCTTTGCTTCATACACACACACGTATATGTACATGTTTTTATACACAAAGGATGCTAAAAAATGTAGACACATTTTAATAAAGGAAAAAAACTGTCTTAAAGTTGCAATACTCCAGTCACATTTGACTTCTGCAAGTCTAAGAGCTATAAGATAAAAAATGTTATTGGATACTGAGTATTATAATTTTAATGCATTTTTTCCTTTCATAAAATATTATACATTTTTTGGCACCCTCTGTATATATTTGAATTGTATTTAATTATCATATAGCAAAATTGGCTTTTGGGGTATAAAGTCCCATCAGTTGTAATACATATGTAGATTACTGTGATTACCACCACAGTCAGGTTATAGAATAGTTCCATCACTTCTAAAAAGTCCTCATACTTTCCCTTTAGAGTGACACATTTCTAAACCCTAGCAACCATTGACCAGTTTTTCTTCACTATACTTTCGTCACTTGGAGAATGCTGTGTAAATGGAGGCCTACAGTCTGTAACCTTTTGAGAGTGGATTTGTTCACTCGGCGTAATGCCTTTGAAGTTTATCCAAGTTGTTGCATGTTATCAATCACTCCTTTTTGGTTGTTGAGTGGTTTTCCATAGTATGGGTGTACCACACTTTGTTTATCCATTCATGTCTTGAAAGGCATCTGGACTGATTCCAGTTTGGGCTGTTATGGATAAGAATTTCTGTGAACATTTATGTACAGGTTTTCACATACATATCAGTTTTCATCTTAGTATGGTAAATATCCAGGAGCAGAATTACTGGGTCATGGGATGAGTACTTTTAACTTTCTAAACTAATAAAAAAAAAAAACTTTATAAGACACCTGCAAACTGTTTTCCAAAGTGCTACTTTTACATTTCCACCAACAGTGGCTGAGAGTTCCAGTTTCTCCACATCCTCTCCAGCAACTGCTATTGCATTTTTATATTGAAGTTGAGGGGTGGCTTCTGATTGTGGTTTTTGGTTTGCATTTCCCTAATGGTATGGAACATCTTTTCATGTGCTTATTTGATATTGAAGTAGCAACAAATTCAATAACATCAACTATTTTCTCTTAGTGAATTGTCTAAGATTTTTTAGCACCCCACCTTTTGGAGACAGGGTGTCACTCTGTCACCCTGGCTAAAGTGCAGTGGTGTCATCAAAGCTCACCACAACCTCAAACTCCTGGGTTCAAGCGATCTTCCTGCTTCAGCTTCCTGAGTAGCTGGGACGATAGGCACCCACCATCATGTCCAGCTAATTTTTCTATGATTTGTAGAGACAGTGTGGGGAAGGGGGCATTCCTTGCTCTTCCTCAGGCCAGTTCCAACTCCTGAGCTCAAGCAGTCCTTTTGCCTTGACCTCCCAGAGTGCTTGGATTACAGGTTTGAGCCACCTCACTGGCCTAGCCCATTTTTTATTTTCTTACTGTTGAATTTAAGGATTTTTTTTTTTTTTTTTGAGACAGAGTCTTCCTCTGTTACCCTGGGAAGAATGCCGTAGTGTCATCATAGCGCACAGCAACCTCAGTCTCTTGAGTTCAAGCAATTCTCTTGCCTCTGCCTCCCAAGTAGCTGAGACTACAGGTGTCTACCATGATGCCCGGCTAGTTTTTCTACTTTTAGTAGAGACAGTATCTCACTCTTGCTCAGGCTGGTCTCAAACTCCTGAGCTCAGGCTATCCTCCTACTTCAGCCTCTCGGAGAGATAGGGCTACTGCCTTAAGCCACTTCACCCTACCAAGTTTAAGGATTCTTTATATATTCTTGATGAAAATTCTTTGTTAGGTATGTGATTTGCAAACGGATTCTCCCATTCTATACCACTCTATAGATTGTCTTTTTATTGTCTTAAAAGTATCTTTCATAGATCAAAAAATTTTGATTTTGATTAAGTTCAGTTTATCATTTTTTTCATTCATGTATTATGTTTTTGGTGTCACAGACAAATTTCCTCCTACATTTTCTTTCAAAAGCTTTGTAGTTTGAAATTTTTCTCCTTAGATTTATGACATAGCTTTAATATAAGGTGATAGGTTTGGGTTAAATGAGTTGCTCCAATGCTGTTTTCGCTATCATCAAAAATGAAATGACCATATCAGCACAGGTCTAATTCTGAACTATTCTGTTTTATTGATTGATGTATCCATTCTTGGCCAGTCCTGCATTGTTTGGGTTGCTGTAACTTTGTAGTAAGCCTTAAAATCAGGTAGTGTGATTCCTTCATATGTTTGCTTTTAAAAAATTGTTTGAGCTGTTCCTGTTTCTTGGCCCTTCATGTACATTTCAGAGTCAGTTTATCTATAAAATATCCTGCTGGGATTTTGATCAGGATTGCTTTGAATCTGTAGATCATTTTGGTGAAAATTGACATCTTTCCTTTGTTGAACCTTTCAATCCTGGAACATGGTATGCTTTCATTTTTTTATGTCTTCTTTGATTTCTTTTGTCAGCATTTTGCAGTTCTGTACATACAGATTCTGTACATATTTTATTAGATTTGTACCTTGGTATTTCAATTTTTTTTTTTTTTTAAGACAGAGCCTCAAGCTATCACCCTGGGTAGAGTGCTGTGGCATCACAGCTCACAGCAACCCCTCCAACTCCTGGGCTCAAGCAAGTCTCCTGCCTCCACCTCCCAAGTAGCTGGGACTACAGGCGCCCGCCATAACGCCTGGCTTTTTTTTTTTTTTTGGTTGCAGCCATCATTGTTGTTTGGTGGGCCCAGGCTGGATTCAAACCCACCAGCTTAGCCACTTGAGCCACAGGTGCCGAGCCGGTATTTCAATTTTTGAGATATTATAAATAAATGGTATTTTAGAAAGCTTGGCTTCTAATTGTACACTGCTATTATGGAAAAATGTGATTGATTTTTGTGTTTAGACCTTGTATCCCTAGGCCTTGTTAAACCTATACATTAGTGCTAGAAGCTTTTTTGTAGATTCTTTCAGATTTTCCATGCAGATTATGTCCTTTGCAAATAAGGACAGTTTTGTTTTTTCCCTTTTAATCTCTAATTTTTTTGTTGCCTAATTGTACTGACTAAGGCTGTCAGTATAATAGTTGTGGTTAGAGTGGGCATGCTTGTTTTGTTCCTGATGCTGGGGGGATTCAGTCTTTAACCTTTAAATATCGTGTTAGGTGTTGTATTTTTTAGATGTCCTTTATCAAGTGGAGGAAATTCCCTACTATTCCTAATTTGTTGATAATTTTTATCATGAGTAGATGTTGAATTTTGATGAGTGCTTTTTCTGTGTCAATCTATATGATCATGTACTCTGCTAATTTGGTGGGTTGTATTAATTGAATTGAATTTCAAATATTGAACTAGCCTCATATTATCAGGACAAATCCCACTTGGTCATGGAGTATTATTCTTTTTATATTGCTGCTTTAGATTTGCTAATGTTTCATTGAGATTTTTTGTGTCTATATTCATGAAGGATATTGGTCTTAGTTTTCTTCCTTTTGTCCTTCCTGCTTTTTCCCTCTTCTTTCTTATTTATTTATTTATTTATTTATTTATTTATTTATTTATATATTTTCGCAGTTTTTGGCCAGGGCTGGCTTTGAACCCACCACCTCCGGCATATGGGGCCAGCACCTTACCCCTTTGAGCTACAGGCGGCCGCCCATTCCTCTCCTTTCTTTCCTCGCCCTTACCCTTCTTTCTTCCCCTGCTTCTCCTCCTCCCCTTTCCACACCTTTCCTGGTTTTGATATCTGAATAATAATATAGTGATAGACTATTCTGTTTCATTGATTGATGCATCTATTTTTTTCCTCTTCAATTCAAAGTGACTTGAAGGGTTTCCTTCTCTTCTATTTTCTGGACAAAATTGCATAAATATTTGGTAAAATTGGTCACTAAAACCATCTGGATTTGGATATTCCTTGTATTAGATTACTTTTACTATGAATTTGATTGATTTAATAGTACTGTTCAGGTTATTTCCTTGTGTGTGAGTTTAGGTAGCTTGTGGCTTTTGAAGAATTTGTTCATTTAATCTAACTTGTTGCTTGGAGTATTCCTTTATTGTTTTAACTGTAGGGGGTCTGTGGTCATGTTCCTTATTTTATTACTCATATTGATAAGTTTTGTCTTTTCTTTTTTTATCCATTCATTCTGCCATGAGATTTAGCAATTGTATTGTTATTATTATTATTTTTTTTTTTCAAGGAAAAGCTTTCCGGTTTCATTAATTTTTCTCTCTTGTTTTTCTTATTATCAGTTTCATTGATTTCTGCTTTTTATTATTTCATTTCTTACTCCTTTGGGTTTATTTTGGTCTTTTCCTAGATTCCTAAGATGGGTTTTTAGATTATTGACTTGAAGCCATTCTTTTTTGTCTATAAGAATTTCATTTTATAAGTATCTCATTTTGATATGTTGTTTTTTTTAAAATTTTTGTCCAGCTCAAAATATTTTATAATTTTCTTTGAGAATTCCTCTATGAATTTGCCTTTCTAGCCACCTATAAAACTTGTCATTTCTTCTGGTTCTTGGTTGTACTCAAGTACTAAATCAGAATACAAGTCCTTTTGTGGAAGTTTGTTATGAATAATGTGATGTTTATATTGTTTTATTAAGGATAATAACAGCTACCATATATTAATTGATTATTATATCCTAGGCACTATGTTGATCACGTTACCAACAACACTTTTAGTAGGTAGTATTATTAGCTCCATTCACAACTGAAGAAATTGGCACACATATTTTCAGTGATTTGTCCAGAGTCAATTTGGCCAGTAAGTGGCAGAGATGAGACTTCAGTGTAAGTTTGACTCCAAACTCCTAATCATTATATTCCATTTCCTCTAGTTATTTCATTTCTTATCTCCCCATTAAGATTGTTAGCTTCTTGAGGGCAGATACTATGTCTTACTTATACTGATCTTCTTTTTCCTACAGTAACTTTAACAATGTTAGGCACATAGTAATGTATTGATTAATGTTTGTGGAACTACATTTAATGAGATTAACTCACCTGGAAGAGAATTAAACCCATGACTCTTGCTATATTGCCCTGGCTTCTTACCAACTAAGCTAACTTAGCATAATATCCTATACAAAAACAAAAAGGCTTACAGGAAATATTTGTGACAGAAGTTAATGGCTGTTTTGTATTCTTTTATGGGATGATCAGTCAGGTGTGGCCGCAAGAGAGACAGAGGAAAGGCTCCGGAAAAAACAACATTTATTATATTCACAGGTCCTAGAGACAGGAGCCCTAGGATGCTGGGTAGGGCCACTTAGGAAAGACATCAGGGTGCTCACAAGGCAGGACAAAAAAGCAAGGGGAAGGTTCAGGCCACTGCTTATTAGGGCTTCCACAGAAAGAGGAAGGCAGGACAGGGTGAACAGTTACGGATTGGCTAGTTCCAACAGTTTCAGCTGACTCTGTAGGGGTGCTCCCTCATTTTCTGATATCTGCCCTTGGGGTGATTAAGGAAAGAGCAATATAACTTCCTGGGATGGAAGGAGCGAATGGAGGACATCTGGCTCTGGACTGATTAGCTTGCTTATGAAAGGCAAGTTCCTGATTGAGCCCTTGCTCTCTCTAGGGATTGGCTAGCCCCAAGAGGAGCAGGCTGCCCATAGCCAGAAAGATGTCAAAACATCACAATATATAGAAAATAAACATTTGGCCTTTGAATAATATGGGTTTGAATTGCACAGGTTTGCTTATAAGCAGATTTTTTATTTTTTGAGACAGAACTTTCACTCTGTTGCCCCAGGCTATCAGCAACCTCAAATTCTTGGGTTCAATCAATCCTCCTGCCTCAGGCCTCCCGAGTAACTGGGACTACAGACACTGCCACAACACCCAGCTAGTCTTTCTATTTTTAGTAGAAACAGGGTTTCCCTCTTGCAGAGGCTGGTCTCAAACTCCTGAGCTTAAGGGATCCTCCCACCTTGGCCTCCCAGAGTGCTAGGATTACAGGCAGGAGCCACCACACCTGGCTAGCATATTTATTTCTAATAAATATATAGGAAAATTTTTTGGAGATTTGTTTGTCTTGAGACAGAGTATCTGTTGCCCCAGGCTAGAGTGCCATGGCATCAGCTTAGCTCACAGCAACCTCAAACTCCCGGATTCAAGCAATCCTCCTGCCTCAGCCTCCTGAGTAGCTGGGGCTGTAGGTGCCCACCATGATACCCATGTATTTTTTTTTCTATTTTTAGTAGAGAACAGGGTCTTGCTCCTGCTCAGGCTGGATTTTGGAGATTTTTGACAATTTCAAAAAAAAAAAAAACTCACTGACAAACTGCGTAGCCTAGAAATATTGAAAAAATTAAGATCAGTTAGGTATGTTGTGCATGAATAAAATACTAGTATATTTTATCATTTACTACCATAAAATATACACAAAACTGTTATGAAAAGTTAAAATTTATCAAAACTTACCCATATATACACAGAGCCATTCACAGTTGAAAGAAATGGAAACAACTGTAAAGAAGCAGGATTGAAGTGTAACTCCATGACATTAGCTGCAGTCCAGACTCTTCCTGCTGTAATACTGTCATAGCCAGTATGCACTCCTAGTGCTACTGCAGCAAGCTAAAGTGTAGCGAGTATCCGCCTAACATGCCAGGTGACACTAACGATCACCTAGCGATCACTTGTCACTTCAGTCAATTACATATTACAGTAAAAAGTGATCTCCAGTGGTTCTTGTATATTTTCCATCGTGGTTAGTACAATACCATAAACCTTGAGTAACACCACAAGACCCATACAAAGTGCCACTAGTGAGGCTGGAAGTGCTGTCAAGAAGCAGAGAAAAGTCATGACATTACAAGAAAAACTTGAGGCTCAGCGCCTTGCAGCTCAGCGGCTAGGGCGCCAGCCACACATACCGGAGCTGGTGGGTTCAAACCCAGCCCGGGCCCCCTAAGCAACAATGACAGCTACAACCAAAAAATAGCCAGGTGTTGTGGTGGGTGTCTGTAGTCCCAGCTACTTGGGAGGCTGAGGCAAGAGAATAAAATTAAAAAAAAAAAAAAAAAAGTAAATCTTGAATTGCTTTGGGTGTACCATAGATTGAGGTCTCTGCAGCTGTGGCTGCTTGCTATTTCCTGCAGACAATTCCAACAGATGACATCAACTCAGGGGATTGATAAGTACGGGATAGTACTGTAAATCTCCTTTTTCTTATGATTTTCTTAATAACCCTTTCTCTTTTCTAGCTTACATTATTGCAATAATTCAGTATATAATACATATAAACATACAAAATATGTGTTGATCAACTGTTTTTGTTCTTGGAATTCTAGTCAACAGTAGGCTATTCCGTAGTTAAGCTTTGGGAAAAGTAAAAGTTATACATGGAGTTTTGACTATGCTGGCATTGGCGCCCTTGACCCCCTGCATTGTTTAAAGGTCTACTGTATATCCAATACAATGGTCCAGGCTTTGACCTGGCAAGAATGAGGTTTTGTAAGTATGACTAACTGAAGTATGTTGCCAAACTCTACTTTTTGGTTCTGGCCTTCAATCTGTTCATTTATTTTCTGTGGACCCTTTTCATACTTAAAATTCTAAAGATAATTTGGCTCTCTCACATACTTTTTTTTGGTTCATTTTCCTCACTCCCTTCCCCTTCCTTCCATTCATCCATCTTGGGGCTCTAGGTGAGACCCACAAACACTCATATGGGTCTTACTAAATACCACGCACTTCTCTAAGCATTTTAAACATATTAATTCCTTATAACAATCCTGAGTTGGATACTGCTATGGTTCGTGTTATACAGATGGGGGGACTCTCACATGACTTTCTGGTGCCCAATATCCATTTCCTGTACCCAAGAGAAATCTTCATGATAGGCTGAAGGCAGGCATAAAGTAAGAACAAAAGGTTTGCCTCTGATTTGATCAGTCTGTGCTTTGTGTCTGTAGAGGGCAGTGTAGTCGTGTAGTCAGTGCAGTTTTGCCACACAGAACTTTCTCCCGCCTGGCCTTCAGCACTCCCCACCCCCAACATACATGGAACATCTCTAACGTTCATAGCGTGGATTTGAAGCAGTATACAGTGGCAAAAACACAGACCTGAAACTTGGTGAGACCTGTGTGTAACTTGTGACTTTGGTCTCTGCCAACTTAATATCTGTGAGATCTTGGGCAAGTCACTAAAACATTTAGAGTTTGGTTTTCTCAGCTATGAGATGAAAAAGATGATGATTATAATCAAAACTGTGAGAGGACTGAAGGAAAGGATGATTTGAATTCTTAGCCCAGTAGATTTATACATAGAAATGCTCGATACATGTTAGAAATTTTTAGAATTAGTAATATGCAAGACTTCTTTATATATTAAAGATAATTCACCCTCTGGCCCATATGTAGCTTGCATAACTGAATTTTGAGAACCCCCCCACAACACTCATCTTTATCTACAAACTTACTAGTTGTTTTGGAGGTTAGTTTTGTCTTCTTTAACTTTTGGCTTTCCATGGGCCAAAATCAGTTTCGTCGTCCTCAATATTTAACTATTGGTGCTCAAAGGCCTAACTGGCCTTGTACAAATGCCAATGTTCTGTTAAGGTCCATGGCAAAACCTGGCGCTGAAATCCAGCATGCCTGGAATATTAATGTAATATTTCCTGTCCCAGGGTGAGCCTTCGTCTTGTAGCTGTCACATAGGAGGGCTCAAAGGCAGGGTTAAGCCAGACTCTATTACACCCCAGACCTGGAATGACTATTAATGGCTCTTGCTCTAGGCGCTGAAGCTTGCACCAGAGTTTTCACTACTCTGTCTCTTAGAATAGGAGTACCTCATTGAATGACCCTGCTGACAAAGCCTGGTAGACTGGCCAGCCTAGGAGGCAGGAGTGACCTAGTTGTTCCTCCTCCCTTTTATGGACCAAGCTAAGCCCTATTAACTTTTGTAGGACTGTGATGTCCTGGCATAGCCAAAGAGCCTTCTCCAGTTCAGTCATCCCTGAAACCATATTAGGTCCAGAGCAAGGAATGAAGGGGAGGTAGAGGGAACCCTGAAACCAAAAGGAAGGAAAAAGAGCAACCTGACTCTCCACCTGAGGTCATACTTTGGCAGGAGGAAGGGAGGGAGGCTTTGATACAGGCAGCAAGAGGAACAGAAGAATGTGTTGCCTGGAGTCAGATAAAGCTGGGTTTGAATCCTGGCTGTACTGTCTTATATGTGGTGTTGACCAGATCACCTCACTTATTTGAACCTGGTTTCCTCATCAACAAAATGGGACAAGTTACTGTATCAATCTCAGAAAACTGCTGTAAAAATTAAGCAAGACAGTTCATGTAAAGCAGTTAGATACTTGTCTGGAATATACAGGGCATCCTACAGGTCACCATAAATGGGAAAAATTAACAAACTCGTGTTGTGTTACATTTTTCAATATTTTTATATTCTGTATCACTACATAGAAAATAATTTTATGAAATTTTGTAATGAACATTTTGTAAATAAAGATAACATTTAGCTACTGTTGCCCATATTCTCTATGTATATATGTATGGTGACCCTTTGGGACACCGTGTATTTTTATATATTGATCTTTGATTCAGGATGCCTGGGAGATATATATTTTTTTTTTTTTTTAGGCAGAGTCTACTAGTCAGGGTGTAGGAGGTTTGGAGGAATCTTGGTATCATAGGACTGGTGTCTGTGTGAGAGAGAGAGACCTGTATGTATCCACTTTCAGAAGATTATCCAAGCAAGACACCCCTTCCTTCTCTGTGCAAATTGAGGCCTTCTTGCTGTTGCACAGCCAAAACAAAACATACAAATGAGTGCTGAGGGACATTGACTTGGTGGTGTCTTTGATGCATCTGTGACACATCAAACCAGCTTTTCTTCAAGAGGAATAGACTGTCATTTCTTGTGTCTCCCTTAATAGTAAAGAACCATTTGCCTTGAATAATGAAGGAAGCTACTTACATCCATCCCCAGAGCCCTCACAAGAAGGGTTTGTTCCTGGGTTAATTGTCCTTAATTTAAGAAGGGGTTCTAGAGTGTATGGATTTTAACAAGTCTGGGATTGGGAAACAGTATCACTACCTGATGCTTGAGACCAGTGGTTTCCTTCTAATTCTTTTCCTTTTTGGTTTTGATTTCAAGTCACAGAGCCCAATATGTAAATGAGATCAAAGATAGCCCACCACTTTTGAGCTCCCTGCCTCCCTACAGCAACTTCTGAAGGCATTTCTAAGAAAGTGGGGAAACACAATTTGCAAGAGTCTGCCGTTGGCTCACCAGGTTTCACTAGCCTTTTTCCAGCCAGTTCTCTGATTGGGGGAAAGGATTAGATGAGGCTGTGTAAATAAGCAGCCATGTTATAATGAGTGGGCTTCTACTGTAATAACAGGCGCTTAGCTACTGCCGTTCCTTTTCCCATGCCGCCCGAGCTGCCGCAGTTGAAGCTGTTGACTGGGGCTAACCGATGTTTAGGGAGCACAGAGCTCATTATGCAATAAAGTATTGTCGCCAAAATGTGTTCGGGAAGTGTTTGGGGGATTCTGAGCCACCGTTGATGCCCTTTAGAATATTTCAGTTAATACAAAATATGCCACTTTTAATTTATTTTGTGTGTGTGCAAACTCTAGTGGAGTTTTCCACGGAGAGCCGCTTGTAATCGCATGTGTTTTTTTCCACCTCTACAAGAGAATCGTCGTGTGACCTGAGCTCTCTTTTCTCCCCCTTCCAGGCTACAGATGCACATGCTGAATGGGGCTCTTCTGGCATTGCTGTTTCCTGTGGTAAATACTCGGCTGGTAAGTAGCCTCTTCTAGGAATGTATCAGCAGCATACAAAACAGTATTTACTTGCACCTTTATTATCCAGGCTTGGCCTCATTTTTAACCCATATGCCTGTGCAATTTTCAAAATGTCTGTATAGTTAATGTTGAGGTCTGATGCAGTCTAGTTTTGATGAATGGAGTTTGATGGGGAGAGGAGTATTTCGTGGAACTCTGGAGCTGCAGTAAGTGTTCAGATCAGAAATATGACAGGGCATGAAAGCCACCAGAAACTCCTGGAGAGGTTGAGTGGACAGAAGGGAGCTTCCAGGCATTCTAAGGGGCTCTCATGTAGACCCAGCCACATTGGTCTAGAATAATCTGTCGGGGAGCCTCAAAGCCTATCCTCTTCACCAAGATTCCCCTTGGGCACCAAGTAGATGCCTTCTGTGTTCACCCAAACTCACAGGCCAGTCTGGGTCACACAACCCCCGGTGACTAGCAGGGAGAATCCCATTCCGGTGGAGAGCTGAGTGATAAGCTGGCTCACAGAGAAGTAGGATTCACAAGGCTGGGGTGGCAGGGACCTGTCCTTGGACTCCCAATGTGTGGGACTGGGGAGGGATTAGCAGACTCCATTAGAAAGCTCAGAAAAAGAAATCACCTGTAAAATCATTACTACTGCTTTCTATTTCCTTAATTTAAATTTTCCATAAACATTAAGATCATGGTTTAAATCTAGAAATGATAATTTTTTTTGAGACATAGTCTTACTTGGTCACTCTTGATAGAGTATCCTGGCATCACAGCAACCTCAAACTCTTGGGTTCAAGTGATTCTCTTGCCTCAGCCTCCCAAGTAGCTGGGACTACAGGCGCCCACCACAATGCCTGGCTAGGTTTTTATTTTATTTATTTATTTCTATATTTTTTATTTTTAAGAGCTGGGGTCTCCCTCTTGCTCAGGCTAGTCTTGAACCTGTGAGCTCAGGCAATCCACCAGCCTTGGCCGCCCAAGTGCTGGGATTACAGGTGTAAGCCACCACGCTTGGCCCATGATAATTTTTTTTTTTTTTTGAGACAGAGTCTCACTCTGTTGCCCTCGGTAGAGTGCCATGGTGTCACTCTGCTGTGAGGCTGAGTTCACAGTAACCTCAAACTCTTGGGATCAGCGATCCTCTAGCCTCAGCCTCATGAATAACTGGGACTACAACTGCCCATCACAACGCCTGGCTATTTTTAGAGATGGGATCTTGCTCTGGCTCATGCTGGTCTCCATCTTATGAGCTCAGGCAATCCACCTGCCTTGGCCTCCAAGAGTGCTGAGATTATAGGCATGAGCTGCTGCACCCTATCAATAATCTTTCTTTCTGGATAGCACTTTATAGTTTGCATGGTCTCATCACATTATGATTTGTGAGGTACATAGGACAAGTATTATTGCCTCTTGTTTTTCAGAGTAAGAAACTAACATTTAAGGAGTCATACAAGTTCTAATGGCAGCGTTAGGACTGGAACCTAAATCTCCTAATCCTGAAAGCACAGCTACACTTTGCTCCCTCCCCACAAATGTTTGTGTATACCTTTAATGATAGTTATACCTTTCTAGATGCATGATGTACAATCAGTAGAAATTAAAAGTGAAAGCATCCAGGCTCATCTAATTAGCTTGATTTAATCATTCCACAATGTAAACATATGCATTACATTGTGCCTCATAAGCAAATATAATTTGTCAATTAAAAAATAAAATTTAAAACAGACTAGTGAACAAACAACAACACTGAATCCCTGCCCCCACCCTTGGAGAGTCTGAATTCAGGATCTGTGTTGAAGCCTGGGCCTTCTGTTTTAAAAAACTCCCCAGGAAGTGGTGCTTGTAGCTCAAGTGGCTAAGGCACCAGCCACATACAATAGAGTGGGTTCGAATCCAGCCTCGGCCTGCCAAACAATGACAACTACAACCAAAAAATAGCCGGACATTGTGGCAGGTGTCTGTAGTCCCAGCAACTTGGGAGGCTGAGGCAAGAGAATCCCTTAAGCCCAGGAGTTGGTGGTTGCTGTGAGCTTTGACACCACGGCACTCTACCCAAGGTGATAGCTTGAGGCTCTGTATAAAAAAAAAAAAAAAAAAAAAAAAAAAAAAAGCTCCCCAGGTGATTCTAGGAGGAAGCTGGAGATAAGAGCTACTGATTTATTGCAATGGTTCTGAAATTAATGCCCATAGCAATCATCTGAGGGGCTTACTAGCCGCCCCCATCCCCAGAAGGTCTGTTTGAGAGGGTCTGGGCTGGGTAGTGGCAGGAAATGAACATTTCTAACAAGCCTCCAAGTAATGACAATTCAGGGCTCCCTAGACCACTCTTGGAGAATCAGTGTCTTGCACACTCATAACTCAAAGTCAATGTACACCGGGTCCCAGAGCCAGTATCCCATGGGTGCTGTGTTAGGCTTGCAGAGTTTCAGGCCCCATTCCAGACCTACTGTATCAGAGTCTGAATTTGTAACAGGCCACCCCAAGTAGCTTATGTAGACCAGACCTTTTCCTCCAAGGAGCACAAAGCACCTTGTACACAGACCATTTGAGCCCCTGATGAATGGAAAATCCAGGTGGGGGAGAGCGGGCAGCACTGTTGCTTATCTTAACAGGTAGGGTGCATTTTGTTTCACGTGTTCACAGTTGTTTTCTCTGAGCTGGGGTTGGCAGGCATGTGCTACTGACGTGGGTACTGGTGTTGTCCCTTCTACATCCCCCATCATATATAACTTGCCTGGTGAACTGTAGAATCAGAACTTCTGCCGTGCTCTCAGAGATAGAGGTTATAATTCCAAAGAATGGTTCAAAGAAACCAAATTGAAAAACTCACACTTAAAAAGGAAAAAGAAAATACCAAACAATGGCTGATTTCACACACAATAGCATTTTTCCTTGCTGGTTCAAAGGTGCAGCGCCCTGTGGAGCAGAAGTTCCTCCCTGCCTGTGGAGGTAATGTGCCAGGGCAGAGGAGTGGATTCAGTTCTGTCTTATCCTGTCTCTCTGCTCCCCTTGTTCCTGCTGTCTCAGAAGATTGGGAGGTCATGCAGAGAAGAGGGCTGCTTGCTCAATTTTTAGCAGCTCTATCAGATCCCAGGAAATGGAGGCATATCAGAAAATTTTTCCCTCAGCTAATGGAGGCAGTGATCCTGAGCTTGAGCGCTTCCAATCCACAGCTCTGGCCAAACAGTCCCTGCTGTCACATGAGGTGGATATGGTTCCTCCAGACAGGCCACCTTCAGCTCTCTCCCTAAAGGGACTTTTGTCCCCGTGAAAACCAAATACCCGGGGGGAGGATGGGTAGAAGGAGGGTAATTGGTGGGATCACACCTACGGTACATCTTATAAGGGTAAACGTGAAACTTATTAAATGTAGACTGTAAACATCTTAACACAATAACTAAGAAAAAGCCAGGAAGGCTATGTTAACCAGTGTGATTAAAATATTTCTAATTGCATATAAAACCAGCGCATGGTACCCCATGATTGCATTAATGTACACAGCTATGATTTAATAAAAAAAAATTAATTAAAAAAAAAGAAAACCAAATACCCTTCTTCTCGCAGAGCCTTTGAGCACAAACAGAAGTTATGATTTCCTTTGTACAGACATGAAAACAAAAGCTCCGAAGGGCCCAGTCATATGCCTGAGGTCAGTTAGAAAGCTGCAGTGATGTTTTAACACAGTCAGTATTGTATAGGTATATACAGCAAAGATGTATGTCTCGCTAAGTCTGTTGATGATTCCTGCGCCCTTTAGCAGTAACAGCAGTAGCAATATTGGCTGCCGGTTCTCGTCACTGCATGCCAGGTGCTTTTCTAGTGCTTTTACATGGATTAATCAATTTAATCCTTATCCTAAATTTATGAGGCACAGGTGCTGTTGTTATTCCCACGATCAAGCTGCCAGTAGGGCTGGTATCTTCTGAGGCCTCTCCCGTTGGCTTACAGATGGCCTCTTGCTGCTTTTTCACATGGTTACCTCTCTGTGCACACAAATCCTTAAGTATCTCCTTGTGTCACTGAATCTTACAGGGACAGCCATAAGATTGGATTAGTGCCCACTCTAATGGCCTCCTTTTAACTTAATCACATCTTTGAAAGCCCTGTCTCCAAATACTGTACAGACACATTCTGAAGCACTGGGGATTAAGGCTTCAACAGCTGAGTTTTGGGGACACAATTCAGCTCAAGGCACATATACTACCCTACACGGAAAACATGGTTTCTCCCCCTACCCTGCTTTCCTTTCTTGTCTCTCTCTTTTCCCCTTCCTTCCTCTCTTCTCGCTCTTCTTCTTCCCTCCTCTCCTGGCAGATACCCTATTATGTCTGTTACATCAACAGCTAATGCTTTCCAAATAAATGTCAAGCATTAGCCAACCAGCTTATTGCGAATAATTCAAGAAAATTTCCCCGACACCAAAACTTCTTTGATGGACTGTCTCTTAACTAGCGATTCCACTGGCTCTGGTGAATCTTTGCACCCTTTTCTGAAATGAGGCGGAGACAAGCTGGGGATGCCTCCATTTATGTGTGTCTTTGCCATTGCATTAGGTCTGGTTCTTTTAGATGGGTGGAACCGCTTCTGGACTACTGTGGCCTTCAGGGCTTTTTGCTTTAGTTAAGCTCAGATTGACTTAAAACGGGGCACAAGAAGATTGGCAGCTTTTTCTTAAACCTGATGATCCAATTAAGCAGGAAGTCAGCTTTTGACTTTCCTTTGGCCTTTCCTTCTTGGGCCTTTATCTTTCTAATCTTCCCCCCCCCTTTTTTTTTTGCTCGTTAGCAGCAGTGAGGAAGCAAGAAAAATAAAATGAATTAGTGTGTTTGCCAGTACCACAGGCATACATACACACACATACATAAAGACGGAGCAAGAGGGAGCCCGAGGTAGTTGCCACAGTCAGCTAAAGGATTTAGGGTCATCAGTGAGCCTCCATGTTCTCTGCTCTGCCCTGTGACTTACTGGCACCACAATTTGCAAATCAGCTAGAGAATGGCCAGGTTTCAGTTCCTCCTGGTTCACTGCCTTCAAAACTGACACCCTGGAAGAAGGACCATGTGTTCCAGTGGCTGATTTTACAAGTAAGTGCTCTTTGCAGCTGAATTCTGGAGGTCTCTTTTTGGCTTCAGATGAAGTGCCTTAAGGGCAATTACCAGCGCTATGCCCTTATGTTTCTTGGAAGGAAAGAGGGGAAATGCATCATGGCACTATTGATTGTTAGGTTAGCAGAGAGCTCAAAGCCTGTCTGGTCTAATCTTATCTTCCAGTGGGGAAATTTAGGAGGATAAATGACTTAAGAAGCTAAGGTGGGTGCCCTTAGAACCTGTGTCTCCTGACTCAGACTTCAGAGCTCTTTTAAAAAATTTTCATGACTGAAATTCAGAGTGAGTTTGCTGGTGAGGCAGGATGCTAGAGATGCTTCTTAGCTTCCCTTCATTTAAGAGTTACAGGCTCTTTTGAGTAGTGAAGAGAACTATAGAGCCTCTTTCCAGGTAAATTCACAGACTCACAATTCTGCAGTCAACTCTAGAAGGGACACAGGCTGCCACTTTCTGCCCTTCCTCCTCTTTTCCCTGCAAGGTCATCTGTGGATCCCATGTTAAGATGCCTTTGCCTAGCTATGGCTTAGAGTATAGATGTTTTGTCTAGTTTGTAAATTCTTTGTTATAGCCTCTGTCCCTTTGTCCTGATGCTCGTGCTGGGTTCCTTGTGGAATCCTGTGACTTTGCAAAGAACTTCATCCAATCCAGGCTAAATCACCCTCTGGAAAGTAAAAGCCACATTAGGTTTCCAGTTGCATTCTCACCTTGCAGAGCTGGTAATCTGGTCCTGGAATGAGGTACACGGTCCATGCTACATCCTCAGCTCTCTGCTTTTTGCCGTCTAACCCCCATGAGAATTTCTTCTGAATGTGGAATGTTCTCAGTGAGGGAGATTGGACAGAGAAAAGAAACTTAGGATAGTATATCAGACCCCTTCCCAGACTGAAGACTCTATCTAGCCTGGCCTGTAACTGTGTTTGCAGCCATCTGTCTTCTGCTAGTGTTACAGGAAGAAGAGCGTTAATAATCCTTTTCATCAAGCTTCTTTCTTCTTCAAGGGCCAAAGCCTCAAGTATATTATTATCTTATTATCAAAATTGCCCATTTTTTGTGGATCCATGTTGATCTATTATGTTCTTTTTTCCCCCCTTTTACCCCTGCTCTCCTTTTGCCTATTTCTTTCTTTCTTTTTGTTTTCTTTGTGGATGGTTTTATTGAATGTTCCTAACCCTCAGACTGAGTGGAAGAAGTTAGTAATGATTTTGCCATTACTGAGGCATCGCCCCACCATTCACAAACATTATCTCAATGTTCTTGTGATGCAACTTTGCTGCTGGCACACCTTGTACCCATCATGTGCACTGCTGGGAGAACTTTGCTGTGACCAACGCAAATAGGCTTGAGAATCTTACTCTTTGCTATTTGGCACATTGAAATGTGTTAATTGACCTAGAATAGTTATTTCTGTGACTGGCAAATTGGGCTATTTAAAAAAGTTATAGTTTGGATTTTGGACCTGCACTGAGGACACAGTGTCCCTTTGCTTTCCTGAGGTTACTTAAAATATGAAAAGGTTGGTTTCAAAAGAGGTCTTAACTTTCTGAAGAATAGATTGAGGCCAAATTGTGCCTCAACCTACACAGGCAGGGATAATTCTGATTAGATGAGTTCAGTGTGTCTGAGGATGTGTGGGGGGGGTATTGAGAAGAGTGGGGGGTTCCTAGTCCAAGTCCAATATTATGCACTACCCTAGACTATGTCTAATTATTACCTTTATTTTAAGATTAAGGTTTGAGGTCTCCCATCCTCCATAAATCCAGCCTAGACCACAGCATTTAATCTGCAAATTTTTATTGAGCACTTTTCAGTGCTTGAGAAAAGGAGATGCAGAAACTGCCAGCGTACATTCCTGGTCCTCAAGGAACTTGTAGTTTAGTTAGAAAGAAAAGGTGTCAATACATGAGAACTTAGGACAATATTAAAGTTGAAATTATAAAAAAGGAAAATCACAAGGCAGTTCAGTCTTGATTGTTAAATTCCAGTTTTTCCCTGTCTCGAGAAATGAGAAGAATAATATTAGCATTCATCAAGCACTTACTATTTTTCAGGTAATTCGCACATATTATCATTTAATTCTCATAGGAGCCCCATTTTACATGTGAGGAAACAGATTCAGAGAGATGAAAGAACTTGCTCAGTTACATGATTTGTAAGTTCTAAATCTAAACCTATGGGTGCTTTACACCCTAACATGCAACCCCCTGGAGTGATTGTTGGATTAAGCGATCCAGAAAGGATTCCCTGAGAAATGCAGCCTGAGCTGAGCCTTGAAGGTTGATTAGAATGTACATGCAAATTACAGAGGAAGAAGGCAGTTCAAGCTAAGGGAATTTCTTGGCACTGAAGTGTAGGAGACAGTAATGAGATTGAAATTCTGAAGAGCAGGGTGGGGGAATTGGGGGATTCTAGTTGTACATAAAGATGTTACTACTTACTTGTAAATCACCAGAAGGCCTGTGACATTGTTTCAGTCATGTATTTTAGCTATTACGGTATTTACATATCACATGTGTTTCCTATCTGTTCAGCATCTAATAAGAATTCCTTACACGTGGATGGGACTTTGCAATCAGAATAGCTCTTTGACAAATATCTCACCCTACTGCAGTTGGTAAGAGGATGGGCTCAGGGATCACGTTCTCTAGGTTCATATATATCCTGGCTGGACCAGTTTTCTCTATGTGTGAAAGAGAGAGAAAGAGAGAATATGAATATGAGGGAGAATGAACTTAGATGTTACTTAGCATTTGTGGGCCTCAGTTCTCTCACCTATAAAATGGGAGTGATAGTGGTGCCTACTCGCAAAGCTGTTCTGAGGATTAAATTAATATGTGTAAAGCTCAGCCACATTGGCTATTGATTATTAGTCTTTGATCCTCACTGAACCCCTGTGATGTGGGTATTTGTGTCTCCATTTTACAGACTGAAAGTTTCCTTAACTTACTATGTGGGTATACAGGAAATGACAGAACTGTCAAGAGAAGTTCAGTGTTTCAGATACCAGACGTCATCATCTTTCTTCCTCTTCATTCCCAATTATTTAGCTTGATTTTCAAATATTCAGCTAAATCAACTCCTTTTGGTAAATTTCATGCATTATTTATTAGTGATTTTGGAGGTTGATGTTACTTTTAGGATTTTTTTGTTATTGTTATAAAAATAATACATGAATTTGTATTTTGAATTTTTTTTTGTACTGAACTTTTTTGTGTTGAATTTTTTTTGTTATAAAAATAATACTGAAAATCCATTCAGAGAGAGGAATATAAAGAAAAAGCTAATCATCTTACCAACTTTCAGTCCTGTTGCCTCAGGGGTAAATTGTTTTAAAGGGTGGTATATCTTTCCACACTTTTCTTTTGCTCATTCATGCAAATAAAGATTTTCATATATCTAGGGTTATAGGTTTATTTGGGTTTAGGTTTCTTACATAATTGGGATTATGCTATAAATATTACTCTGATATATTTTTTCTTTAACCAAACACTAACACTAGATCATCAGTAATCTGTTCAGGCATGGACGAAGGTCATTCTTTTCTAATAGCTGCTTAGCAGTCCATAGTTTGATTAGACTATGTATTCACTTTTCCCCAGGTTCTCTCCACTACAGCATAACTATTCTTTGTGGGCAAGGTCAGTGTTTTTTGCTTTGTGACTGCCCCCTGCAGGACCTCGTACTTACTACATGGTAAATATCCACAGACCAAATGAATTCATCAGCCAACCTGATCGTCCGTGTTCCTCAGGGAAATGCCAAGGATCCTTCTCACATATATGTCCTGGGACTATGGATGTAAAGACAGAGGGGTGATAGATAATATTTTTTTCCAGGTGAATTATTTTTTATCTATCATCCCTGCCTTCAGAGAAGTGATAGATATTTTTTCAGGGTGAATGCTGTTGTCCTGATTACAACAAAAAAACATATTTATTGTTACAAATCTGTGAAATACAGAAAAGTATAAATAAACACAAATCACCACCAATGCAAAGGTGATTGTATTTCCATACATTAAAAAACAACAGCAAAAAGCAGGAGGCTTTTGTGTCTTAAAAGTAATATATGTTGATAATGAAATAAAAAATAGAAAATACAGAAAAACACCAGAATAAAATAAATCCCTAAATAGTAACAACTGTTAACATTGTTTGCTGCATATTCTGGTAGCCTTTTTATCTCCACATAGATGTTAAGAGTATAGCATAGTGGCGGCGCCTGTGGCTCAGTGAGTAGGGCGCTGGCCCCATATGCCGAGGGTGTCGGGTTCAAACCCAGCCCCAGCCAAACTGCAACATAAAAATAGCCGGGCGTTGTGGCGGGCACCTGTAGTCTCAGCTACTTAGGAGGCTGAGGCAAGAGAATCACTTAATCCCAGGAGCTGGAGGTTGCTGTGAGCTGTGTGATGCCACGGCACTCTACCGAGGGCCATAAAGTAAGACTCTGTCCCTACAAAAAAAAAAAAAAAAGAGTATAGCATAGTGGTCCAGTTGCTGACCTTAGAGATAGCCTATCTGTGGTTTTATGGCTAGCTCCTCTGCCCCTAGCCATTTAACCTTGGGTAAGGTACCTAACCTTGCTGACTTTATTTTCTTAACTAACTTGGTGCTCAAAAGGTAAATGGAGATAATACGTGGGAGGCACGTAGCACAGCGCCTAGGATATAGCATGTGGTCATTAAGAGTCAGATGCTGTTGTTCCTACCATTACTAATATCATCTTAAACATTGAGAGGCTCCCATCAGCTTGCCCTTTTTGATGTTAGTCTTTAGAGTTTTGGCCACAGTTCCCTGAGCTGTCCAATAACGGTGATATGAAGGGGACTTTGTTTCTGCGTTAGCCTTACCGAGTGAGATTAAAATTCCCTGGCAGGCTTTCCTGTCCACGTTGACTACCACACTGCCTTTGTTTTTTCATATTTGTTTCAGAGACAGCCTGTTTGATTAGGGAACTAGCCAATCTGTTGTCCTCCTTCCTGACAGGTGAATTAGGCCCATTCCTGTTTTGTGTTTCGAATAAAACAGAGATCTTTCAGGTTTTTCCATTAGCCCAAGCACCTAGGCCCACTGGGGCCGTGGCAGCGGTGAGGAATGAGTGACAGGCAGCAGACTGTTTGCCTTCAGAGCTTACTAGTTGTTTGCCTGGTTTCTGTTATCGACATTAGGTTAAGGAACAGGCTCTGGCAGTCTTAACCACCTTGAACACCACTCTAAGCAGTGTTTCTTTATGCAACGAAAGCCTTATCTAATGGGTACTTCCACCGTGTTCAGCATGGACCAGTACTTCTCAACCCTGCACAATTAGAAGCCCCCTGTTTTCAAAACGTTCCCATTTGTTAATTATACTTTCTTTCCAGTTGCTACATTGCACTCATTTATGGAGTACAGAGTGGTATTTTGATATAGGTGTACAATGCGTAGTGATCAAATAAGGGTAATTAGCATATCTAGCACCTCAAACATTTATCATTTCTTTGTGTTGAGAACATTCCAGATCCTCTCTTTTAGCAATTTGAAAATATACAAGACGTTGTTGTTAACTGCAATCATCCTACAGTGCTATAGAACGCCAGAACTTAGTCCTTCAATCTAACTGTAGCTTTCATAGCCATTAACCAACCTGTCTTTTTGTCCCCTCCCCAGCCTCCAGCAATCACTATTTTACTCTCCATTTCTAAGAGACCACCTCTTTAAACTCTCACATATGAGTGAGAGCGTATGGTATTTATCTTCCTGCATCCACCCATGTTTAGAAAGCACCCCAAACAATTCTTTATGTTTAGCCATGCGGCTTTGCTATACACCTTGTTTTAATTTTGCCCTGCCACTGGCTGGGACTTGGGGCTTTGAAGGATTTAATTTTCCTTCTTCTTCAAGCAACAGTTTTTCCATTTATCAAATGGGATTAATAATGTCTACTATCTCTCCCTCTAAGATAGCGTATAAAGAAAAGACAACAGAGGTAAGAAAGATACCAGTGAAGAGATAAGAGCGAGCTTGGGAAAGTTACAGCACTGTACCCATGAGTACTTGCCTCGCTCTCTGTCTCTCTTGAGTCACTTTTTTTGGAAGGGGAGTTTTAAGTGTGATATAATTTACATAGAAATCAATCTTTGAAAATATACAATTCAGTGGTTTTTAGTATATCCACAGAGTTGCGCCACAATCACTACAGTCTAACTTTAGAACATTTTCGTCACCCCCCAGAGAAACTGCAGAAACATTAGCAGTCATGCCCCACCCCTGCTCTCCTTCCTTCCCTGTTCCAGACTCAGCAAAGAAAGACTCTTCTTTTTTTTTTTTTTTAAACAGAGTCCTAGTTTGTTGCCCTTGTAGAGTGCCCTGGCATCATAGCTCACAGCAACCTTAGACTCTTGGGCTCAAGAGATTCTCTTGCCTCAGTCTTCTGAGTAGCTGGGACTAAAGGTATCTGCTGCAAAACCTGGCTATTTTTAGAGACAGGGTCTCGCTCTGACTCAGGCTGGTCTCGAACTCATGAGCTCATGCGATCTGCCTGCCTTGGCCTCCCAGAGTGCTGGGATTACAGGCATAAGCCACCGTGCCCGGCCTTCACTAATCTACTTTTTGTCTCTATGGGTTTGCCTATTTTAGACATTTCATGTAAATGTAATCACATAATATGTGGCCTTTTATGACTGGCTTCTTTTACTTAGGGTCCATCTATGTACTTGCACGCATCAGCACTTCATTCCTTTTTCTTGCTGAGTACTATTCCTTTGTGTGATACACCACATTTTGTTTAGCTGTTGATCTGTTGGTGGACATATGGTTCAGTTTGGTTCTGCCTTTTGGCTACTATGAATGTGCTGCTGTGAACATTCATGTATAAAGCTCTCTGTTTGAATGTCTGCTCCAGTGTGTGTATCTAGAAGTGGAAGGGCTGGGTCGTATGAGAACTCTGTGTTCAACCTTTGAAGGAACTGTCAGACTTTTCCAAAGTGGCTGTGCCATTTCATATCCTCACCAGCAATGGGATGGTTGGAGGGTTTCAAGTTCTCAAGATCCCGACTAACACTTGTTATCATCTGTCTTTTTTATTATAGCCATCCTAGAGATTGTGATGTGGTATGGCTTGAGTATCTCTTCTCCAAACTGCTTGGGACTAGAAGGATTTGGGTTTTGGATTTTGGAATTTTTACATTATACAATTACTGTTTCAACATCCCTAATTTGAAAATCTAAAATGTCCCAGGGAGCATTCTTTTGCATGTTATATGAGCATGCAAAAAGTATCAGAATTGGGAACATTGTGGACTTTGTATTTTTGGATTAGTGGTATTCAACCTGTATTTCATTGTGGTTTTCAGTTGTATTTTTCCTGATAACTAATGATGTTGAACACCTTTTCATGAACTTATTAGCCATTTGTATGTCTCTTTGGAGAAAAATCTTTTCAAATCCTTTTCCATTTCTTAAAGCAACCTTTGTTTATTTTTTAAAAGAAACATGGTCGATCTGAACTAATCATAACATTTTGACAGAAGTAAAAAAAATCCAACATTTCTAGTCTATGAAAAAATAATACCGTTTTACTCTGTTCATCAAAGATAAAGTTGGAAATGAGGAAATTGAATAATTAACTTAGTAAAGAAGGACATATAAAGTTTTATACATAAACCTTATATGCTTGACTCGACAAACTAAAACATGTTTCAAGTTCTTAACTATAAGAACTACAGCAAAATTTAAGACAATTAAAAATTGCCATTTAAGGGTCTGCTGTATTTTTTTTTTTTTTTTTTTTGAGACAGAGTCTTACTTTGTTGCCCTCAGTAAAGTGCCATGGCATCACAGATCACAGCAACCTCCAACTCCTGGGCTTAAGCAATTCTCTTGCCTCAGCCTCCCAAGTAGCTGGACTACATGTGCCTGCCACAATGCTCAGCTATTTTGTTTTGTTGTTGGTGTTGTCATTGTTTTTTAGCAGGCCCAGGCTTGGTTTGAACTCACTGGCCTGGGTGCATGTGGCTGGCACCCCAGCCACTGAGCTACAGGCACCGAGCCAGTCTGCTGTATTATTAGCGAACAAACACAACTGTATCAGTGAAGGCCCCCACCCCCAAAAAATAAACACAACTCAATTACTACAGTATTTCAACCAATCTGTGCTGGTTTTATGTTTCACTTTCAAATGTGTTCCCTCATTCTGGATGTGAATCATGTACTTCAGATACAACAGCCTGGAAGGGTAATGAGGTTACAGTGCATAGCTGTAGAACCCCCTTTCCTTTATTTATTTATGTATTTATTTAAAACACAACAATAAATATTATTTCACAAAGTTTCTATGGGCCAGGAATTCAGGAGTGGTTTAGGTGAGTAGTTGTAGCTCAGTCTTTCATGAGATTATAGTCAAGAGGTCAACTAAGGCTGCAGTCATCTGAAGGCTAGACTGGGTCTGAGGATCCAATTCCAAGATGTCTCACTTATTTGGCATTCATGTTTATACTGCTTCAGTGTCCTCACAATGTGGCAGCTGGCTTCCCCCCCAGTAAGTGATCCAAGAGAGAGCAAAGTAGAACTCATGATGTCTCTTTTGATCTAACCCCAGGGGTCATATTCTGTCATTTTTTACAATGTATCATTGATTACACAGAAAAACCCCATTCAGTAGACTCATACTGTGCAAATTTCTGGCATGCAGATGGTCGCTTTCTCACTATGTTCTCGCCAGTGTGAGGGTATTGGTGGAGTAGAATTGCTGGGTCCCATGAGAACTCTGTGTTTAACCTTTGGAGGAACTGCCAGACAGCAAATGTACTGGGGATTGTCCTAACCAGTTCACTAGGTTGAGAACTTTCTGGGCCATCTGTGCTTTTGGCCATGGATCTCATTGTGATAGGGCTGAAGGGAAGGTAGGAGATTGACTGCTGGCTTCCAATCAGAGGTCTCGGGTATTTCCAGGACAGCATGGTAGTAGTGATTTCTCAGATCTCCCATGCCAGCTTCTCAAGAGGCCTTAGGTTTTAGTCCATGTTGAAAAATGTCTTCTATCCTTGTCAGCCTCTCAGATGTCTCCAAGTCCTATGGTTTTCCATAGATCAGTGATTATAATCACCTCAGGCCTCCTTCCTTCATAAAATGAGAAACCAAATGCCCTGCCAAAAAATCTCCAGAGTTTTGAGAGCAGTGAAGAGGCTTATGTTTCACCTGGATATCTCGGGTCTAATACTCTTTTTCCACTGAATTCTCATTCTCTGCCCTGAATCTCAGCTCATCTGTTGTATCTATTAATGTGGCCTCAGGATAACGTGGACTTATGGGCCTACATCCTCCTGATTACTATACAAAATCAAGAGTCAACTAAAGCCCCAAGATCTTATAGACCTGCCACACTACGCCACAGCTCCACCATCCTGCACTCGGCCCATTGCTTCTGCGTCCCATCGCAGGACTCTCCATTATTCTGCTGATTCGTCTTCTAAAATTTAGCCCAACTCAGGCAGCTAAAACCTTTTTAGATACTCCTTTTTCCATTTTTTAAATTGGGTTGTTTTTTATTGTTTTAAGAGTTCTTTTCAGATTTGAAATATTTTTTATGTGAAATACAATTTGAAATATTTTTTCCTATTCTGTGGGTTGGGGTTGCATTTCCTTGATGGTGTATTTTGAAGCACAAAGTGTTTTAATTTTGGTAAAGTCTGCTTTTTCCATTTTTGATTTGGTTGCTTATACTTTTGATGTCATGTTTAAGAAACTGCTGCTTAATCCAAGGTCATGAAGATTTATGACTGCTTTCTTCTAAGAATTTCATAGTGTTTGCTATTATGTTTAGGTCTATGATCCATTTTGAGTTAATTTTGAGTGGGGGAGGGGTCCAAATTCACTTTTTTTGCATGTGAATATCCAGTCTGTTCCAGCACCATTTATTGAAAAGACTTTTCTTCTCCATTGAAATATCTTAGTATCCTTGTCAAAAATCATTAAAAATAAATAAATGTTAAGGGTTTATTTCTGGACCCTCAATTCTGTTGCATTTTTCTACATGTTTACCCTTATGCTGTATTATACTGTCTTAATTACTATAGCTTTGTAGAAAGTTTATCTTTTTCCTAAGATAAATTATGTATTTTCTTTTTGCCAATGTAGTCTTTTTTTGTATTTGGGATTCATTGAGGGTACAAAGAATTAGGTTACACTGATTGCATTTGTTAGGTAAAGTCCCTCTTAAAATTGTGTCCTACCCCAAGAAGTGTGCCATACACCCGTGTCCCCTCCCCCTCCCTCTTCCTTTCCCCCTGTTCCCTCATTCCCCTATAGACACTTTTGAAACTGAAAAGTGTGAGTTCTCAAGTTTTTTTTTTCTTTTTCAAGATCGTTTTGGTGATTCTGGGACTCTTGCATTTCCATGTGAATCTCAGGACCATATTGTCAATTTCTTCAAAACAGCCTGCTGGGATTTTGATAGAGATTGCATTCAACGCAGATTAGTTTAATTAGAATTGCCATTTTAACAATATGAAATCTTCCAACTTGTGAACACAGGATGTATATCTCTTTATTCAGATCTTCTTTGATGTTTTTTGGCAATGTTTTATATTATAGTTTTCACAGCATTGGTTTTTCATTTCTTTTCTTAAATTTATTATGTATTTTATTCTTTTGGATGGTGTTGTAAATGGAATTTTCTTAATTTCCTCTTCTCATTGTTCATTGCTTCTTGTGGAGACACAGTTCATTTTTTTGGTATTGATCTTGTACTCTGCAACCTTTCAGAACTCACTTATTACTTCTAATATTTCTTTCTTTGCAGATCTTAGGATTTTCTTTATTAAATAATCATGTCATTTATGAATAGAGATAGTTTTACTTCCTCCTTTCTAATCTGGATGCTTTTTATTTCTTTTTTTTGCCCGGTTGCCCTGGCCACATCCTCTGGAATAGAAATGGCAAGAGCAGACATTCCTGTCTCATTCCTCATCTTAGGGGCAAAATATTCAGCTTTTCAGTGTTAAGTTTGATGTTAGCTATGGGTTTTCTATAGATGTCCTTGCCAGGTTGAGGAAGTTCCTTTAATCCTCTTTAATAAATGTCCATTGTTGGAGAATGGAGTGTAGTAGGATATTGCTTAATGTGGATTACTTAGTCATACAGAGTATGGAATTGGTTAGGTTGAAAAAATGTCACCTCTTCCCGAAGGAGGCATTGTGATGCATTGGGGGTTCAAAGTCATCTCTGTTCACTTTCAAATATGGAATCTTAAGGCCAGGCAAAGTGGATTATATGCCTATAATCCTAGAACTATGCAAGGCTGAAGTGGGTGAATGGCTTGAGGCCAGAAGTTTGAGGCCACCCTGGGCCACATAGCAAGACCCCATCTCTACAAAAAAATAAAATTAGCCAGACATTGTGTAGTATAAGCTACTTAGGACACTGAAGTGGGAGGATTCCTTGAATCAAGGAGTTGGAAATTGCAGTGAACTATGATTGTGCCACTGCGCACCAGCTTGGGTGACAGAGAAAGACTCTATCTCATGGCTCGGTGCCTGTGGCTCAAGCAGCTAAGGCGCTAGCCACATACACCTGAGCTCCTGAGCTGGCGGGTTCGAATCCAGCCGGGGCCTGCCAAACAACAATGACGGCTGCAACCAAAAAATAGCCGAGTATTGTGGCAGGCGCCCGTACCCCAGCTATTTGGGAGGTGAAGGCAGGAGAATCGCTTGAGTCCAGGAGTTGGAGGTTGCTGTGAGCTGTGATGCCACTGCACTCTACCCAGGGTAACAGCTTGAGGCTCTGTCTCAAAAAAAAAAAAAAAAAAAAAAAAAGGAATCCTAAGCATGTTTAAAAGAATAGTCAAAGCTAATAGAGTTTTGGTTCAAATAGAGTGATATTGCATTGTCATGAAAGAACTAGGTCAAGTGGCTCATGCCTGTAGTCTTAGCACTCTGGGAAACCAAGCCAGGAGGATTGCTTGAAGTCAGGCATTCAAAGACCACCCTGTGTAAAGCGAGACCCCATCTTTAAAAATAGAAAAATTAGCTGGGCATGGTGGTACATGCCTATAGTTCCAGCTACTTGGGCAGCTGAGGCAGGGGATCACTTGAGCCAGGAGTTTGAGGTTGCTGTGAGCTGGGCTGACACCATGGCATTCTAGCCTGGGCAACAGACTAAAACTTTGACTCAAAATTAAAAAAATAAATAAAATCAAAGAACTAGAACAAAATTAAATGATACTTTAGGGGTAGCACACAATGGGAGCTCAATAAATGCTTATTGCATAAAGGTATGCTTAGGGTACGTATGAGTCAGCTCAGACTGCCATAACCATACCACAGACTGGGTGGTATAAAACAACATTTATTGCTCACAGTTCTGGATGCTGGAAGTCTGAGGTCAGGGTGCCAACATGGTGAGGGTCCACCTTCTGGCTTGCATGTGATTGGTTTCTCACTATGTTCTCAGCACGGACAAGGTGACGATGGGGTGGGGGAGAACAATCTCTCTGGTATCTTCTCTGGTATGGGTACTATTCCCATCACAAGGGCCCCACCCTCATGGCCTTATTGAAACAAAATCGCCTCCCAAAGGCCCCAAGTCCTAATACCATTTGGGGATAGGACTTTAACATATTAATTTGTGGGTTGAGGAAGCACAAGCATTGAATTCATGATCATAAGTTAGAAAACTATATACACTGAGAATGGCATGAAAAAAATTGAAAATTTAGGATTTGTAACAGCCAAGAAAGGGCATAGAGAACACAACCAGACATTCACAATAATAGCTGCCATTGCATTGAGGATTTTTTTTTTTTTTTTTGAGACAGAGTCTCACTTTGTTGCCCTTGGTAGTGTGCCGTGGCATCACAACTCACAGCAACCTCCAGCTCTTGGCCTTAGGCAATTCTCTTGCCTCAGCCTCCTGAGTAGCTGGGACCACAAGCACCCACTGCAACACCCAGTTATTTTTTGTTGCAGTTTGGTCGGGGCCAGGTTTGAACCTACCACCCTCGGTATATGGAGCCGGCACCCTGCTCACTGAGCCACAGGTACTGCCCCTATTGAGGACATTCTTATGTACCCAGAACTCAGCTCTATTCATTACTTCACTTCTCTCAGCAGCCTTGAAATGTAGGTGATCTCAATTATACAGGAGAAAACTGAGGCCCAAAGAAATTAGTTTATCTAAAGGCCCTTAGCTAGTGAGGGGCAACGTTGCAAATCAGAAGTTCGATTTTTGGCTCTAAATCTATTCTCTTGCTGCTATACCACCCCACCTTCCTCACTGCAGCCTGGGTCCATGCAACACAAAGTGTAGTGTGCAAGCCAGCAGAATTGGCCACCCTGGGGACTGTTAGAGATTCAGGATCTTGGGCCCCATCCCAGACCTGCAGAATGAGAGTGTACATTTTAACAAGAAGATCTGCTGGGGATTGGTGTGCACGTGCAAGTTTGAGAAGGGCTGGAAAGCAAGATGGAGAGAAAACAAAATGAGCCATATACTATAATGTACAGATGATGAGGCCCAGAAAGGGAGAATGACTGGCCACAGGTTGTGTAGCCATTGAGTGGCAGGTCTCAGACCAGCACTCAGGCCTTCTGACTCCCAGACCAGTGTTCTTTCTGCTGTTGCCTACGTACACAATGCAATGTCCTTGGTCAGTGGGTCTTCTCAGTGAGAGACTGCAGGGTTAAGCAAGTGAAGTTTGCTCAGCCTGCTCATCTGTAAAACAGGAACAGTAATGTTACCTTCCTCAGAGTTCTTGTGAGGATTCGTTGAAATAATCCTTCATGTCTGGCAACAACTAAGAAGATTGGTACAATTTTCCATCACAGAAGTGGAAGGGCAAAGTAGGTAGAGCTCCTTGTGTCTTCCTCTTACTTCAACAGCTGGCGCACTAGGCTCCCCTGTGTCCCATTTACCCTGGAGCTTGAGTGAAGTGATGGGGGTGGTCACTTTGGGATCCCAGTACTGCATGGGTGCCATTTGGAGAAGCTTTGGTGGTAAGAGTAGGTTGGAGGAGCTGACTCAGGAAAGAAGGTTGGGGTAGAGAAACTTCATAAGCCAGGAGGCCCTATGATGTAATAGATAAAAACAGGAGTTATGTATACAATTTTATATTTCGATAATTCTATATTACAGAAAATTGCAAATAGCTGTGTATGTAAAATTTAGAGAAAACATACCCTAATGCATCCATCACCCATTTTCTTTTTTTTTTTTAATTAATTTATTTTTATTGTTAAATCATAGCTGTGTACATTAGTGCAATCAAGGGGTACAATATGCTGGTTTCATATACAATCTGAAATATTCTCATCAAACTGTTCAACGTAGCCTATATGGCATTTTCTTAGTTACTGTATGTAGGCATTTTTTTCTGCATTTAGTAAGTTTTGCCTGTACCCATTCTAAGATACACCATAGATGTGGCCCCACCCATTACCCTCCCTTCACCAACCCCCCTCCCCTTCCCCTTCCTTGGCCATCACCCATTTTCAACAAATGTCAACTCGTGGACCATCTTTGTTATAACAATAACTATACCTGACTCCACCTTAAATCTACTCTCTCCCCTCCCATACAAACACTTATCCCTGGATTATTTTGAAGACAATCGCATATCATTTTAACTGTAAACATTTCATTATGCATTTCTAAAATGTAAAGTGTGTGTGTATATATATATATATGCATATATACATATGTATAATCACAATATCATTATTGTACCCACAATAACTAACAGTGATCCCTAATATTATCGAATATATCCAGTCACAAAAGCACAGGCTTTTAATCCAGATTACAGTTCCATCTTCCTTCTATTGCATCAATAGCCCATCTCAGAGCAAGGGCAATAATAATAAATCTGGAATCCTTAATAAGGCAATACATATAAAGTGTTTACCACAATGCCTGATACATATTAGCAAGTGCTCAATAAAGATTAGCCAGGATTATTAATAACAATGTAAATTATCTGTGTTGCTATTAAGTTGCTTTTGAGATTAATTTTGATTTAGGATCAAGAGGCAGATTTGGAGCCCTGCAAAAGAGTTTTTTTGGTGGGGGCAGTGGAAATAACAAAGACAAAACAACTTTGAAAGAGGCTCAAAAAGAGAAAGCACTCATACAAAGTGGGAAGTGGAGCTAGAAATGCTGGGGTCCTTGTAATTCCCCTCCACTATATGTAGTTTATTCCCCTGAGGTTCCTGTCCAACATGGTAGAAAAGTGTGCATATTGAAAAGCTCCCTTTGTGCCTTTGAGGGTAGAGAAGAGCTTGCTGGGGTGGGGATGTAAATGCTGGAAACTATTCAGGGCAGGAAGGGATACTGCAATCAAAGGGCTGGCTCAGGACATGCAGCCCCAGGTTCCCTGGGTGGTCACAGGCTTAAAGTCCCATCTTATGGGGAACGGTCTGAGCGACCCTGCATCTGGGCATGGAGACTGTGGGCATAAGGCAAGCTCACTCTGTTGTGTTGTCCTTAGAAAATTCCCCTTCCTCAGGGGCAGCCTTGCTCTTTGCTGCCTGTTTCAAGCCTCAGCTGAAAGGTTTTTAATAAACATAGAACCCAAAGGAGAAATGATAAGGTATCTGATTTTAACCCGAAGTGAGAGAACACCAGATGTTTCATTCTGTCTGAGGGTTCGGGAGAGGAAAAGCAATTAGCAGCTGCTACTGATTTAGCAACAGACACCTGCTAAATGAAAATCTGTAAAACCAGCCAGGCTTGGCAGCAGAAGTGCATAGACGGCTTCTCGGGCATTTCTGGGAATTGTAAATTATGTTGGCTCCAGTGGCACGGTGGGGTGGAGTGGTGGGGGGTCAAATGAAGCTGAATGTGCTCATCTAGACCAGGAGTGTGTTAGTGTGTTTTTTCTAACATGGGAGCAACTTAGAAATGGCTATTTGCTTGGTGGATAGAAAGGAAGGAAGGAGAATGAATCTTCTGGAAGCTGCCTGTTTCTTCCCTGCTTTGGGCCTGGCCCACGGGCTGCCCAGAGGGACACATAGGGCTGGAAAAGGATACTACTCTCCTGCTGGTCTAGAGCACACCTCTGCCTTGCACCATGGGTACTAAGCTTCCAAGTATAAGGAGCCCTCAGCTCTGAGCTCACAGCAGCTCCTGCCCTGGGACAGTTACAGACTATGGCTCCTCCCAAGGCCCACAGTGAAACACAAACAGTGGAAATATAGGAATCCATGAAGAAGTCTTTAGGGGTCTGTGCCACTGCTTCTGCCATGTCTTTTAGTCCTTACAGAGTTTGGATTTTCCATGTTTCCTATCTTTTCAAACTCTACTAGTCATATTTTCTTACGCGTGGATGGGGCTTAGCAACCCGTAAATATCTCACCCTGGTGTAGTTGGTAAGAGGATGAGCTTAGGGATCATTTTTCTAGGTTTATATCCTGGCCAGGCCGTGTGTATATGTGTGTGTGTGTGTGTGTGTGTGTGTGTGTGTGTGTGTGTGTGTGTTGTGGGGGAGGATGCAAGGTTCTAAATGGGATGGGAGTTTAAGATATGACTGGAAAGAAGGTGTATTTGTGTCTCATCTAGATGGTATTGGAAGAATTGGGTAGCTCGCATTTGTGCCTCATACCACATTCGCTGTACTTAACTTTGTCTCAGTCTCTAAACTGGGCCAGAGGTCAGCTGTAAGTGGGGCCAGAAAGGTGGGCCCTTCCCCTTTTTGCAGTCTTCAGTAAAGGGTTGACAGCATTCCCCGCCAGAGGGCACTTGCTGATGCCTGGCCAGAGGTGTCCTGAGGAATTACTGTCTGGAGCCTTATCCTGGCAAGTTGCTTTCATGAGGTTAAAGACTAAACTTCTGGTTATAAATTGGAACCAAGAGAAGATTCTTTTCTTTTAACTGAGTAGGTCCTTAGGTAAGAATAGTCATTCCAGATATGGGTTTTCTCTCTCTCTCTCTCTTCTTATTTTTGAGACAGAGTCTCACTCTGTCACCCTGAATAGAGTACCATGGGTCATAGGGTCATATCTCACAGCAACCTCAAACTCTAGGGCTCAAGCAATCCTGTTGCCCCCACCTCCTGAGTAGCTGGGACTATAGGCACCCACCACAATGCCCAGCTAGTTTTTCTATTTTTAGTAGAGATGGGGACTCGCTTTTGCTCAGGCTGGTCTCCAATTCCTGAGCTCAAGCAATCCTCCCACCTCGGCCTTCCTGAGTGCTACAATTACAGGTGCGAGCCACTATGCCTGGCCCATATATATATATATATATATATATTTATATACATGCCTGGCCCAGATATATATATATATATATTTTTTTTTAAATGATGCATCCTGTTACTATGTACACTTCTTTTTAATTTTTATTTATTTATTTATTTGTGGGTTTTAGCCGGGGCTGGTTTTGAACCTGCCACCTCCGGCATATCGGACCAGCACCCTACCCCTTTGAGCCACAGGTGCCGCCCCAGATATATTTTAATTTCACTAACAATTCCCCCACAGTGCGGGAGAGGAAAAGGAACCGTGAGTCCAGGGTAGAGAGAGAACGAGGGTCCTCACTCTCTAGTCAGACTTCAGAGAGTTCCACCTTTTCTGGTCAGGGAAGAGAGAAGATTCCCGCTAGTTAGCTGTAACAAGTGAAACAGCCACAGCACAAAAGTGTCCTGTAGGGTGGCGCCTGTGGCTCAAAGGAATAGGGCGCCAGCCCCGTGTGCCGGAGGTGATGGGTTCAAGCCCAGCCCTGGCCAAAAAAACTGCAAAAAATAAAAATAAAACAAGTGTCCTGTAACACCAGGCTGCCATTAAAAGAGGGCCAGAGACCCAGTCTGTGATGGAGTATACTAGTTGCACTCATGGCTTATAAAAGCAGCCAGGCATGCAGGCACTAGGTCCTGTGTGCACATGTCACCCCCAGATCTACTAAATGTATGTTCCTAAAAACTCATTACACTCTTAGTAATTCAAACCAACATGAGTGCCAAAATTCAAACGATCTGTCAGCAGTGTAATTGCTTATTTTTCTCTAGAACCTAAGGTCTATAGGTCTAAATTGATTTGAAGATTTTGATGTGATGACCAAGGAAAGAATGTCTCCTCACAAGACTACGTTTGTTTCATGGCCCTGGGCCTTACATAAGGGGGAGAGTGATGTTCCAGGATCTCTATTAATGAAGGGACTTGAGTAGGGCTCGAGCCTCTCTGCTCATTCCAAATTTCAGCACACACAAAGGCCTGCTTATCAGCACAGATGACTGCTGTGTCTGCTGTGTGCACTGGGACAGCCATATTTTGGTGCAGGTTCATTCACAATGAAGGTATAATTTTACCACATTATGTTTTCCATTGTTGCTTTGAAAAGCCAGTGGTCAGTCTGAATCCTCATGCCTTTGAAAGTTATTACTCATAGCTTTCAGGTCATTTTTGAAAAGTGGTCTTTGTGTTTGAATTCTCCAGCTTTACCATATGTTGTTTTTACTTATTCTGTGTGAGAGTTTTTGAGCTTCTTGAGTCTCATCTGTGATCCCTTTAATACAGACTGTGCCTCATTCTCTATTCTTCTGGGATCACATTCAGTGATGTGTCAGTTCATCTAACTCTGTCATCTCATCTCTTAATCTTTCTTTCATCTTTTGTACTTCTTCATCTTACATTTTGGATAATTACAAATCACATTTGTACATTACAAATTATATTAGTGTATTACATTTTAGATAATTTCTTTTAGTTCTACACTCTCATTTTTTGTATCTTTATGCTTTTAGTTGTATCTAATCAGCAATCAAATATCTTCATTTACTTTTTATTTTAATGATTATATTCTCAGTTTTTTCAAACATATTCAACATAATCTATAAGTAATTATTGTATTATCTGAGGTCTTTAAAGCTCTGTTGTTGTAATTCTTTGCTTGTTCCCTTGTGTGTCTAAATTTTCTAGGTTTCAAATGTTATTGTTTTTGTTTTACTGTAAGTTGCTTATTTTCCTTGGGATTTTATTTGTGGAATTTTTTCAGTCCTGTGTTCCTTTAGAGAGGATTTGCCTTTGTTCTTTCTAGACACTTGAGGGCTGCTGGTCTGGAATCATGCTAAATAAAATTCTTAACGTCAGGTTTTGCATTACCCAAGTAGTGCAAATTCAGGCTGCAAATCCACAGGAAGGCTGGCTCGTGGGTCCAAGTTTTAGTGGCATTACCTAGTCCCCTTCCTTACTACTCTAACTCAGTGTGAAAATATTGAGAATGGATTTTCCTTACTGTTCTAGGGGCAGGGGTAATTTGTATTTTTAGCACATTTTTACATGGAAGTGTAATTTTTGGGGGTTCCAGCTTTATGAGAGTTATCTCCTATCAGACACTTTGGATATTTTGACCTTTGTTTCACATTTTCAGTGCCCCATTAGGTTGTGAAAAATCAAAGCTCAAGTTCAGCTGGTTTAAGAAATCTCCTGTGGATGAAAACCAGATGATGTATCCCAATTATTTCTCTGGGCTCCTGCTTACACTTATTTCTCTGGCTAGAAAATTCCTTATATAGCTGACAGTTTATAGATTTTTAAAAACAATTGAAAAGTATTTTATCCAGGACTTTTGAACATTTTCAATGGAAAATTTAAGAAGTAGCTTTTGATACTATCAGAAATGAATGACTGGGTCTTATTTTTCTTTTTTACTTATTTTTACTTTTTTTTTTTTGGGGGGGGGGTCTTATTTTTCAACTGTTTAACGGCTGTGTCCTTACTTTCAGGGGCAACCAGGAGGACATTGTAATTACATTTATTTGTTTTCAGCGTTCTCCTGAAATATCTCTAAATAAGCTGAAAAATACCTACACAATATCTAGTATTGTGCTAAGTTCTATGAGTATGAGATACTCAAACCCTATTTAACCCATCATATAGCTTATAAAACATTTATAGTAGTGTCTTTTCAAAGCCTATTTAACCCATCATATAGCTTATAAAACATTAATAGTGGTGTCTTTGAACCCTCAGAATACTTTTTTTAACCATATTTTGATTTCTGAGCCCTTTTAAGCCCTAGAAATGGACATTGGGCATGGGAAATGGGTTATGTAAGTATCAGACAGACTATAAGGTATGTGAAGGCAAGAGCCATTTGTATCTTGTTTATAATAATTGGCCCATAAATACTTGTTGAATGAATGAGTTGTTCTTTGAGGTCTCACAGAGATAGGTTCTAGCCCTGATAAGTCTCCTGGCAATATAATTAGAATATTCCAGGTTTGCGCTCACGTGGTGGGAGTAAAGGAAAAAGAATATTTCAGTAGCAGAGAGTAAAGCCATTGTGTGTTCTGAGTCATTTGTAGATCAAGTTTCAAAGTCAGGGCTTCCTTCTCTACCATAAATGGTCTCAGACCATTATGGTAAGTAGTCTAGATCAGTGATTAAGAACATGAACTCTGCTAGGTGAAGGGCACACTTAAAACTTTGACCTGAAATGTACAAAACAAGCTATGACACCAAAATGTGCATACCCCTGTAATATTCGGAAATAATTAAAAAGTAAAAACATGGACACTAGAATCAGTCTCCCTGGCTTATATCCTGGCTCTGTAAGTTACCTTGGGCCAGTTACTTAAATACTATGTCTCGGTTTCCTTATGTATAAAGGAGAGGATTGTAGAACCCACCTTACAGAGTTGTAAGAAGTAGTTACTGCATTCCAAATACTTAGGACACGGCCTGGCAAAGAAGTGCTATACACCAGCAATTATTAAGTACTATTACTGTTATTTTTATCTGTTTTGTGGTTTTGAACACAAGTCATATCATTATCAAAACATTGTCCTGGGAGCTTCCTCTCATTTCTCTTCCTTTTTTTTTTTTTTTAATTAAATCGTAGCTGTGTACAATAATGTGATCATGGGACACCATACACTGGTTTTATAGACCATTTGACATATTTTCATCACACTGGTTAACATAGCCTTCCTGGCATTTTCTTAGTTATTGTGTTAAGACATTTACATTCTACATTTACTAAGTTTCACATATACCCTTGTAAGATGCACTACAGGTGTAATCCCACCAATCACCCTCCCTCTGCCTTCCCTCGCTCCCCTCCCTTTCCCC
>CAUYPK010101701.1:0-23701 GCA_963574355.1 Loris lydekkerianus | reverse complement strand
TAAATTAATAAAATATACATATGAAACTTAGTAAATGTAGAATGTAAATGTCTTAACACAATAACTAAGAAAATGCCAGGAAGGCTATGTTAACCAGTATGATGAAAATGTGTCAAACGGTCTATAAAACCAGTGTATGGTACCCCATGATCGCATTAATGTACACAGCTATGATTTAATAATAATAATAAAAAGAATTTATCATTTCTATGTGTTGGGAACATTTCAAATCCTCCCTTATATCTGTTTTGAAATATGATACGTTGTCATTAAGTATAGCCACCCTATTATGCTGTTGAATATTAGAATTTATTCCTTCTATTTAACTCTGTTTGTACCCACTAACCAATTTTTCTTCATCCCTCCCCAACCCTGCCCCAACATACACCCTTCTCAGGCTCTGGTAACTGGCATTCTACCCTCTCCCTACAAGAGATAAAACTTTTTTAGGTTCCTACATATGAGTGAGAACATATGATATTTGTCTTTCTGTGCCTGATTTATTCCACTTAACATGAGGACCTACAGTTCGATACATGTTGTGGCAAATGTCATGATTTCTTTATTTTTATGGCCCTATAGTATTCCATTATTTATATATGTTACATTTTCTTTATCCATTTATTCATCAATGGATAGTTCAGTGGATTCCATATCTTTGCTGTTGTGAATAGTGCTGCCTAAATGTGGGGGCACAGGTTTCCCTTAGATGATATATTAATTTTCTTTTCTTTGGATATGTACCCAAGTGGTGGGATTTTATGGTATAGTTCTCTTTGTAGTTTTTTGAGGAATCTTTATATTGTTTTCCATAGTGCCTGTACTTATTTACATTCCTATCAGTGAGTTTCTCTTTCTCATCATCATCACCAGCATCTGTTTGCCTTTTTAATATAATAGTAGCCATTCTAACTGGGGTATGATAATATCTCATTGTGGTTTTTATTTGCATATTCCCTGATAATTAGTTTCTATATCTGTTGGTCATTTCTATGTTTTTCTTTGAGCAATGTCTATTCATTTCCTTTCCCAACTTTTTATGGGATTTTAAAAAACCTTTTTCTTTTCTTTTCAGTGGTTTGAGTTCATTGTACAGAAGGCTTTTAGTTTTATATAGTCCCATTAATCTATTTTTGTTTTTGTTGCCTGTAGTATTGAGATCTTAGCCATGAAATCTTTGCCTTGACCATTTTCTGAAGTTTTCCCTGTTTTCTTCTAGTAGTTTTATAGCGTTGGATCTCCTGTTCATGTCTTTAGTCCATCTTGAGTGAGTTGATTTTTGTATATGGTGAGAAATAGGAGTCTACTTTCATTCTTCTGCATATAGGCATCGAGTTTTACCAGCACCATTTATTAAAGAGGGTATCCTTTCCCTAATGTATGTTCTTGGAACCTTTGTTGAAAAATCAGTTGCCTGTAAATATGTAGATTTACTTCTGGGTTCTCTATTCTGTTCCATTGGTCTGTGTATCTTATCCGATTTTATACCCCTATCATGCTGTTTTAGTCACTATGTCCTTGTAACATATTTTGAAGTCAGGTAGTGTTCCAGTTATATTCTTTTTGCTCATGATTGGTCTGGCTATTGAAGCTCTTTTATGGATCCATACACATTTTAGGATTGTTTTCTTTTTATCTCTGTGAAAAATGTCATTAATATTTTGGTAGAGATTACATTTGAGGAATCTGTAGATTGCTTTGGGTAGGATTCCATCCATGTATTGGGTGTCTTTCCTTGGGTTTTGTCTTCTTCAATTTTTTTCATCAATGTTTTATAGCTTTCCTTGTACAGAACTTTCTTCTTCTTGGTTAAATTTATTTCTAGGTATTTTATTTTTTTGTCGCACTTTTAAGAGGAATTGTGTCCTGATTTCTTTCTCAGCTGGTTCATTACTGGTAAATAAAAATGCTAATGATTTTTGTATGTTGATTTTCTATCCTGTAGCTTTACCAAATTTATCAGATACAAGAACTTTTTGGTGGAGTCTTCCAGTTTTTCTAGATACAAGATCATGCCATTTACAGAGAGGAATAATTTGACTTCTTTTTCTCTAACTTGGTTGCCTTTTGTTTCTTTCTTTTGCCAGAGCAATAATTGTTGAATAGGAGTGGTGAATGTCAGCATCTTTGTGTTGTTCTAGTTCTTAGAGGAAAGGGTTTCAGCTTTTTCCCATTCAGGACGATGTTAGCTATAGGTTTGTCATATATCACCTTTATTATGGTGAGCTATGTTCCTTCTGTGCTTAGTTAATTGAAAGTTTTAATCACGAAGGGATGTTGAATTTGATCAAAAGCTATTTCTGGTCTCTCGAAATGATCAAATTTTTTTTCCCCTTTTATTCTGTTGATGTGTTGTATCACTTTTATTAATTAGTTTATGTTGAACTATCCTATATCCCTGTGATAAATCCCACATCATCATGTTATGTTACCTTTTTGTTGTGGTGTCCCATTTGGTTTGTTAGCTGTTTGTTGAGGAATTTTGGATCAATGCTCATTCAGGGATATTGGCTTATAGCTATTATTTTTGCTATTTTTTTCATTCTTTGTTTGGTTTTGGTATTAAGCTACTGGTGGTTTTGTGAAGTGAGTTAAGGAGAATTCCCTCCTCTTCAATTTATAGAATAATTTGAAGAGAATTATCAGTTCTTCTTTGTAAGTTTAGTTAATTTGGCAGAGAAGCCATCTGGGCCTGGACTTTTCTTTTTTGGGATATTTCTATTATTCATTTGTTTGTTTATTTATCTTTGAATGGGTGCTTTATCAAAGAAAATGTGGAGAGCAAATAAACATGTCAAAGTTGTTTAACATTGTTGTTTCAAAGGAAAATGAAAATTAATACCATAGTGAGATGCTGCTCCGCATTTATTAGAAAGGTTAAAATGAAAAGTATTACCCATAGCAAGTGTAAACAAAGATGTGAAGCAGCCGCAACTGTCACACGTGTCTCCTGGGAATGTAAAATGGCACAACCATTTTGAAAAACAGCATGGGGTGCTTTTAATTACTGACTCAATCCCGTTGTCTTGAACTTATATTCAAGTTTTCTATTCCTTATGATTCTATCCTAGTGGATTGCATGTGTCCAGGAAGTTATCCACTTCCCCTATGTTTTTCAGTTTGTTAGTGTATTGTTTATTACAGTCTGACGATCTTTTGTATTTCTGTAAAGTCAGTTGTAATGAACTCTTATTTCTGATTTGATTGGATCTTCTCTCTCTCTCTCTCTTTTTTTTTTTGGTTAGTCTAGCTAGAGGTTTTCTCGATTTTATCTTTTCACAAAAGATAAACTACTTTTGTTTCATTGAAACTCTTTTTTTAAAGTCTTTATTTTATTTGGCTCTGCCATGATCTATATTATTCATTTTCTCTCACTAATTTTGCATTTGATTTCTTTTTGCTGTTTTATTTCCTTAAAGTGTCTTGTTAGATTATTTATTTGAAATCTTTCTACTTTTTTTTTTTTATTGTTGGGGATTCATTGAGGGTACAAGAAACCAGGTTACACTGATTGCCTTTGTTAGGTAAAGTCCCTCTTACAATCATGTATTGCCCCCAAAGGTGTGGCACACACCAAGGGCCTACCCCCTCCCTCCTTCCCTCTCTCTGCTCTTCCTTTCCACCACCCCTCCCTCCTTCTTACTCTCTTTGCTCTCTCCTTCCTCCAACCCCACTGTCATTAATTGTCATTAATTATCCTCATATCAAAACTGAGTACATAAGATTCATGCTTCTCCATTCTTGTGATGCTTTACTAAGAATAATGTGTTCCACTTCCAACCAGGTTAATACAAGGGATGTAAAGTCTCCATTTTTTTTTAATGGCTGAATAGTATTCCTTGGTGTACATACACCACAGCTTGTTAATCCATTCCTGCGTTGGTGGGCATTTAGACTGCTTTCACATTTTGGCAATTGTAAATTGAGCTGCAATAAACCGTCTAGTTCAAGTGTCCTTATGGTAAAAGGATTTTTTTCCTTCTGGGTAGATGTCCAGTAATTGGGTTGCAGGTTCAAATGGGAGGTCTAGCTTGAGTTCTTTGAGGGTTCTCCATACTTCCTTCCAAAAAGGTTGTACTAGTTTGCAGTCCCACCAGCAGTGTAAAAGGTATTCCCCTTTGTCCACATCCATGCCTGCAAATCTGCAGTTTTGAGATTTTGTGATGTGGGCCATTCTCGCTGGGGTTAGATGGTATCTCAGGGTGGTTTAGATTTGCATTTCTCGAATAATTAGGGATGATGAGCATTTTTTGATATGTTTGTTAGCCATTCATCTGGCTTTTTTAGAGAAGGTTCTATTCGTGTCTCTTGCCCATTGATATATGGGATTGTTGGTTAGTTTCATGTGAATTAATTTGAGTTCTCTATAGATCTTAGTTATCAAGCTTTGGTCTAATTCAAAATATGCAAGTATCCTTTCCCATTGTGTAGGTTGTTTATTTGCTTTGGTTATTGTCTCCTTTGCTATACAGAGGTTTTCAGTTTAATTAAGTCCCATTTGTTTATTTTTGTTGTTGCAATTGCCATGGAAGTCTTCCTCATGAAGTCTTTCCCTAGCCCGATATCTTTCAGTGTTTTTCCTATGCTTTCTTTGAGGATTTTTATTGTTCCATGCCTTAAATTTAAGTCCTTTATCCATCTTGAATCAATTTTTGTGAGTGGAGAAATGTGTGGGTCCAGTTTCAGTTTTTTACATGCAGGTATCCAGTTCTCCCAGCACCGTATATTGTATAGAAGTCTTAACCCCCAAGCTATGTTCTTGTTTGGTTTATTGAAGATTAGGTGGTTGTAAGATGTTAGTTTCATTTTGTGGTTTTTCTATTTGATTCCAAATGTCTATGTCTCTATTTTGTGCTAGTACCATGCTGTCTTGACCACTATGGCTTTGTAGTACAGCCTAAAATCTGGTATGCTGGTGCCCCCGGCTTTGTTTTTATTACTAAGAACTGCCTTAGGTATACAGGTTTTTTTTTTCTGGTTCCATACAAAACGCAGAATCATTTTTTCCGAGTCTTGAAAATAGGATGTTGGTATTTTAATAGGGATGGCATTGAATCGGTAGATTGCTTTGGGAAGTATAGACATTTTAACAATGTTGATTCTCCCCAGCCGTGAGCATGATATGTTCTTCTATTTGTTAATATCCTCTGCTATTTTGTTTCTTAGGATTTCATAATTTTCTTTATAGAGGTCCTTCACCTCTTTTGTTAGGCATATTCCTAGGTATTTCATTTTCTTTGAAGCTACGGTGAAGGGAGTTGTGTCCTTAATTAGCCTCGCATCTTGACTTTTATTGCCTTATACATCTGACTTGTGGACATTGATTTTATATCCTAAGACATTACTGTATTTTTTGATGACTTCCAGGAGTCTTGTGGTTGAGTCTTTGGGGTTCTATAAGATCACATTGTCAGCAAAGAGGGAGAGTTTGACCTCCTCTGCTCGCATTTGGATGCCCTTTATTTCCATGTTTTGCCTAATTGTATAGGCTAGAACTTCCAGCACTATGTTGAATAGTAAAGGTGACAGAGGACAACCTTGTCTGGTTTCAGTTCTAAGAGGAAAAGCTTTCAGTTTTACTCCATTCAGTAAAATATTAGCTGTGGGTTTGACATAGATAGCTTTGATCAGTTTAAGAAATGTGCCACGTATGCCTATACTCTTCAGCGTCTTATTTAGAAAAGGATGCTGGATTTTATTGAATGTTTTTCCTGCATCTATTGAGAGGATCATATGGTCTGTATTTTTGCTTCTGTTAATATGGTGGATAACATTTATGGACTTGCGTATGTTAAACTAGTATTGCATCCTTGGGATGAAATCTATTTAATCATGATGTGTGACTTTTTTGATGATAAGCTGTAATCTATTGGTTAGGATTTTGTTGAGAATTTTTGCATTTATATTCATTAGTGAAATTGGTCTGAAATTCTCCTTTTTAGTTGGGTCTTCTCCCGGTTTTGGTATCAGGGTGATGTTTGCTTCATAGAATGTGTTGGAGGAGGATTCCTTCCTCCTCAATTTTTTGAATAATTTCTCAGTACGGGAATAAACTCTTCCTTGAAGGTTTGATAGAATTCTGGTGTGAAGCCATCTGGACCAGGGCATTTTTTTGTTTGAAGAACAAACAATTTTTTATTGTTTCCTTAATCTCAGTGCTTGAAAGTGATATGTTCAGGAGCTCTATTTCTTCCTGGCTAAGTCTAGGGAGTCATTTCCTTCACATTGTCAAATTTCTGGGCATAGTTTTTCTGGTAGTATTCAGAGATGATCTCTTGTATCTCTGTGGCATCAGTTGTTTCTTCTCTTTTATTATTTCTGATTGAGGTTACTAGAGATTTTACATTTCCATTTCTAGTTAGTCTGGCCAAAGGTTTATCTATTTTATTTATTTTTTGAAAAAACCAACTCCTGTTTCATGAATTTTCTGAATGATTCTTTTGTTTTTAATTTCATTGTTCTCTGATTTAATTTTGGATATTTCTTCTCTTCTGCTGGGTTTAGGCTTAGATTGTTCTCCTTTTTCCAATTTCATAAGATGGCTTGTGAGTTTGTTGATGCACTCTCTTTCTGTTTCTTTTGAATGGAGGCATCTAAAGTGATAAATTTTCCTCTCAGAATTGCTTTTGCAGTATCCCACAGGTTTTGGTAGCTTGTGTCTTCATTGTTGTTATACTCAAGAAGTTAATGATTTCCTCTTTTATTTCTTCCTGCACCCAACTGTCATTCAACAGAAGGTTGTCTAATTTCCATGCCTTTGTCTGGGGTTGAACGTTTTTGTTGGAGTTGAATTCCACCTTTAGTGCCTTGTGGCCTGAGAAGATACAAGGTAAAATTTCAATTCTTTTGACTCTGTTGAGGTTTGTTTTGTGTCCTAGGATATGATCAATTTTGGAAAATGTTCCGTGGGGCAATGAGAAGAACGTATGTTCTTTATCTTTGGGATGGAGTGTTCTATATGGGTCTATCAAGCACAATTGTTCTAGGATCTCATTTAAGTCCCTTATATCTTTATTTAATTTCTGTTTAGAGGATGTGTCTAGCTCTGTAAGAGGAGTGTTAAAGTCTTCTGTTATTATGGTATTATAGGATATCATATTGCTCAGACTGAGTAAGGTCTGTTTCAAGAATCTGGGAGCGTTTAAGTTGGGTGGATAAATATTTAGAATTGAAACATCTTCTTGTATTTTTCCCTTGACCAATATAAAGTGATCATCTTTGTCTTTTTTGACTTCAGTTGCTTTTAATCCACATGTATCTGAAAATAAGATCACAACTCCTCTTTTCTTCTGAATTCTGTTTGCCTGATAAATTGTCTTCCAACCCTTAACTTGGAGTTTTAATTTGTGTTTTGAAGCAATATTGCAGTGGGTACCTTTGGGTATTCTTCTTTGTGTTTAGGTATAAATATATCTGTAGGAAAAATTTATAGAGATGAAGCTGTGAGTTAAAGCATATAGAAAATTTAAATTTTAAATAAATATTATCAAATTGTCTTTAATGGCTGCTATGTCAATTTGTACTCCCACCAATAATGTTTGAGAGTTCATGTTTCTGTATACCCTGGACCATACAGGTGAAAACTACTATCTTATTATTTTAGTTGATATTTTTATAATTTTGAATTGGATGGCTTTTCTTGTGTTTAAATGTCAGAGATTAAAAAAAAAAAAAACAAGTATTAAACTTTTTGTTATAGATTAGAATACAGTACACAAAACAAAGATGTTTTATCATCAAGTATCTGTATAACACCTCACACCACTGGTGAAGAAATAGAACATATACAGCACTCTCTGGTTTGTCTACCAACCACTAACCCTTTCCTCCTCCAAAGGCAAAAACCTTTGCAACCTCTCTTTTATGATAATCACTTCTTTGCTTTTCTTTATAGTTTCACTTCCAGAGCATGCATGCCTAAACAATAAAGTTTTGGTTTTCTATACTTTATATAATGAAATTGTATATTTCACACACACACACACACACACACACACACATATATATATATATATACACATATCACATGTATGTATTTTTTTGTTTCTGGATTCTTTCATTTCATATTATATTTGTGAGAGCCATCCTTATTATTTTGTGTAGCTGTACTTTGCTCATTTTAATTGTCATGTGGTATTCTGCTATATGACCATATACAGTTTATTCATTCTACTCTTGAGAAACATTTCCAGTTTGGAGCTATATGAATAATGCTGCTATAAGCATTCTTTTATACTTACTGTACAAGGCCACGCATCTCTGTTGGGTAGAATCTTAGAAGTGGAATTTCTGGATGATAGGATGTGGTATTTTTATCTATATTAGATAAAGCCAAATTGTTTTACAAATCCTTTTTATTTATACTTCCATCAGAGATATATGAGAGTTCATATTGTCAGATACCTTCTCCAATTATTTGTGTTATCAGTCTTTATAGTTTTAATATTTTGGTGGGTATTACTTGATATCTCATGATTTTACTTTGCAGTTTCCTAAATATTAATGATATTAAGTACATTTTTCTTGGCCTTAATATTTTATGAATCCTTTTTTAATATTTTGGTCAATTTTTCTATTCAATTGCTTGTCTTTTTCTTACTGATTTGTGGGAGTTCTTAATATATTCTGGGTACAAACCAGTTTAATCTTAGTTTGGGTTCAACAAAAGTAGAACCTGTGATAAGGACTAGGGTGCAGATAGCTATCTGAGAGATAGTCTCAGGAAGTAGAAATGAGGGAATAGTGACAGGGAGGTCAGGAAGAAGGAAAAGCCTTCTTATTGAGGTCACACTATAGGCATTAGGAACTTGATTTTTCAGGCACTGCGGAGAAGAGCAAAGAGTGCCTTCCTTTAGGAAGAGAGTTTGGAGCTCTTATTCAATGCTGGTTGAGAATTTCCCCTAAGAGCATTTAGTCCTCTATCTTCTAAGCTCAGTTTGTGTTGGGCTAAATGTACTTCTGTGCTTTCAGAGAAGGTCTTGAAGTAGAAGGTGGCAAAATGTACAGTGAGTGCTTGAAATGAAATACTTGCAAGGTAAGTTTGAGCTTGCATGGGACTGTCCATTGCAAGTCTGGTTAAAATCAGATGTGGACCAAGACACCCTTAAGTAGGGGCAACAAGGGCATCCTTTCAGTGTTGCAAATATCTTCCCATACTTTCAGGTGCCTTTGCTCTCTTATGGTGTCTTAATACACAGAAATGCTTAACATTTATGTAATCAAATTAAATTTATCCAAATTTGAATTGACCAAATTTCTGTTTTGTTTAATGCTTTTAATTGTTTAAGAAATTGGTTAAGAAATTTTTATTTAAGAAATATTTTAGGCCAGGTGTGATGGTTCATGCCTGTAATCCTAGCACTCTGAGAGGATGAGGTGGGTGGATTGCTTAAGCTCAGGAGTTTGAAATCAGCCTGAGCAAGAGCCAGACTCTGTCTCTAAAAATAGCTGTGCATTGTGGTGCCTATAGTCCCAGCTACTCGAGAGGCTAAGGGAAGAGAATTGCTTGAGCCCAAGTTTGAGGTTGCTGTGAGCTACAATGCTAGGGCATTCTATGTAGGGTAATAGAGACTCTGTCTCAAAAAAAAAAAGAAATATTTTCTTACCCTAAATTCATGAAGAAATTTTCCAACTTTTATTTTAGGTAAGTATTTTATTTATCTTTTTCTTTTTTGAGGTTATGAATGATGTGAATAATTTCCCCAGAAAAACACAGATCATTTTGTACAACCTTTAGATGTTCATAGAACCTTTGAAACCCTTTTATGGAACCCCTAGACCTTCATTAATTTCAAGTTAGGAATATTTGGTCATTATTTTATGTGTTGAATTTAGACCAATATACTACCTGGAACTGATAAGTGAGTATGATATGAGGTAGAAGTCAAGATTTATTTTCTTTTCTATATGAATGTCTTATTGATCCAGCATCCATTTTTTTTTTTTGAAAAAAGAAAACTCCATTCTATCCTCACTGTGTAATATAGTGCTAACTTTGTTGTAAATCAAGTACATATACCTGCTTATTTGTTTCCTTTTTCTATGCTGTCTCTTCTGTTCCAAAAGAGTGTTTTTCTCCCCTTTGCCAGTTCCACTCCATCTAAGCTACTCTGCAGTGCCAGTTCCACTGATCTGTTGCCTTCTTTTGATAATTGATAGAGCAAGTTGATTCTTTGTGTTCAAGATTTTTTTGAACGTTTGAATTTTCGTATGAATTTTAGAATGAACTTAGCGCGTTATATATACACATGCATTTGGACTTTTGATTGGAATTGCATTGACTCTATAAATTAATTTGAGGAGATAATTTTCTTTATCACTTTGAGTCTTTCAGCCCATGACATAGAATAGCCCTCCACTTCTTAGGTTTTTAAACTCTCAAAAATGTTTTATATTTCAGTGAGATCTTGGGTATCTTTCATTATAAGTTTTAATTATTTGATATCTGTGATAATTTTATATAAATGGTATTTATAAATTTCATTTTATTTGGGATTGTATGTAGCAAATCGGTATATTTTTGTATAATGCTCTGGCATGTAACAAACTTGCCAAACCCATTTATTAATTATTATGCTTTATCTGTAGGTTGGTTTGAATTTTCTACCTATACAATATATCATTTGCACATAGTGACAGTTTTGTTTCTTCTTTTTAATCCTTACATATTGTATTTCTCTTCTTGCCTTACTGTACTATCTAATACTTCTAATGCAATGTGGAGTATAATAGTGGACACCCTTGTTGCATTCTCTATCTCACAGGAAATGCTTTCAACATTTCATCATTAAGTATGATGATATGGTGTTTGGTTAAAAATAATGTTGTTTTTTTTTTTTTTTGTGTGTGTGTGTGTGCAGTTGTTGTAGTTGTTGGGTAAATTAGGTTAAATTGGTAGATCATATTGATTAATTCTTTTATTTTTTCTGTTATCACCTACTTGTTTTATCATTTATCAAGAAAAGTGTTTTAAAATCTTCATTCTCATAATGGATCTGTTTTGCCTTACATATCTGCCAGACTTACCTAAATATTTTGAGACCATGTTGTTACATTTATATGAACTTAGAACTGTTATATCTTATGGTGTATTTGCTTTATAATTATTACTATTACTGATACTATTATTATTACTATTTTCTTTATATAAAGATAAAAATAGCTTTATGTAAAGCTATTTGCTTTTAATCCTTTCTTGTGTGATATTATTGGAGTTTTCTTTTGACTAGTACTGGCATGTTATAGTTCAAAAACGCATTTACTTTTATCTTTTTTGTATTCTTATGTTTTACAAATGTCTCTTATATATCACAGATAGTGACAATTGCTTCCATTTATTGAGTACTTGTTAAGTACTGGGGACTGTGCCTTTTTGCTTTACATATATTTTATCATTTAATTTTAGCAACAAATCTGTGAGTTAAAATAGTATTGTGTGCATTTTAGGGATGAGGAAATAGAAGTTACCTGTCAAGGAAAAAGTTAATCTATCTCATGCCATATCTTCAGAGGAATATTACTGATTTAAGAGAAGTTAGGTAATTTTATTCTCTAAATTAAAACTCTATTATATAATTGAGTGGATATACACCACAAGTGTTTTTCATGCCTTTGTCTAGGATTCCAAATGAAAGTTTTCATAATCATGTAATATTATGCCTGGTAAATGGGCTATATTTAAATCTTTCACTTATTTTCTGGATATAGGATGTAGAACTCATATTAGTAAATAATACATACTAATATATACATTAGTACATACATACTAATTGTATGTTAATTACAGTTTAGAAAAATCTCTTTGAATATTGGTTAAGAGTGTGGTATTTGTAAATGTGAACTCTATATAAAATCGTAGAATTGCATAGTTTTTGCTTGATTTTTCCAATTAAAAGTGTTCAGTATTATGGAAATTTAGAAAAATAAAAAAATAGATGATCTAATGCTAGGTGTGGGGTAAGCGAATGAAGGATCGGGGGGGAGGGGAGGAGAAGGGGGGATAGGAGGGTATGATGTATGGCACGCCTTGTGGGTGCAGGACACAATTACAAGGAGAACTTTTTACCTAATAACCACAACCAGTGTAATCTAATTCTTTGTACCCTAAATGAATCCCAAATAATAATAATAAAAAAAGAAATGAGTATGAGTATAAAACTGTAAGTTAACTAAATTAGTAAAATATCAGTACCATATAGAATATAGTAACAGTGTTATTAGTATTATGCTATTGTTATTAAGTGAACTGTATGTTATGAAGTGAACTGTATACCTTCCAAATTCATATGGTGAAGCCCTAACTCCCAGTACCTCAACAAGTAGAAATAGGGTTGTTTTTTTTTTTTTATCATTGGGGACTCATTGAGGGTACAAAGAACCAGGTTACATTGATGGCATTTGGTAGGTAAAGTCCCTCTTATAATTGTGTCCTGCCCCCAAAAGGTGTGTCACACATTGTGAACCTCCCAACCCCCTTCCTTCCCTGTCTGTGCTCTTCCCTTTCCCCACCCCCTCCCTCCTTCTCTCTCTCTGCTTTCCCTGTTTCCCCACCGTGTACTAGGTCATTAATTGTCCTCATATCAGAATTGAGTACATAGGATTCTTCCTTCTCCATTCTTATGATGCTTTACTAAGAATAATGTGTTCCACTTCCATCCAGGTTAATAAAAAGGATGTAAAATCTCCATCTTTTTTAATGGCTGAATGGTTTTCCATGTTGTCCATATACCACAGCTTGTTAATCCATTCCTGGGTTGGTGGGCATTTAGGCTGTTTCCACATTTTGGCAATTGTAAATTGAGCTGCAATAAACCATCTAGTTCAAGTGTCCTTATGGTACAAGGATTTTTTTTCTTCTGGGTAGATGCCCAGTAATCAGATTGCAGGATCAAATGGGAGGTCTAGCTTGAGTTCTTTGAGGGTTCTCCATACTTCCTTCCAAAAAGGTTGTATTAGTTTGCAGCCCCACTAGCATTGTAAAAGGTGTTCCCTTTTGTCTACATCCATGCCTGCAAATCTGCAGTTTTGAGATTTTGTGATGTGGGCCATTCTCGCTGGGGTTAGATGGTATCTCAGGGTGGTTTAGATTTGCATTTTTTGAATAATTAGGGATGATGAGCATTTTTTGATGTTTGTTAGCCATTCATCTGTCTTCTTTAGAGAAGGTTCTGTTTATTTCTCTTGCCCGTTGATATATGGGATTGTTGGCTTTTTTCATGTGGATTAATTTGAGTTCTCTATAGAGATCTTAGTTATTAAGCTTTTGTCTGATTCAAAATATGCAAATATCCTTTCTCATTTTGTAGGTTGTCTATTTGCTTTGGTTGTTGTCTCCTTAGCTGTACAGAAGGTTTTCAGTTTAATTAAGTCCCATTTGTTTATTTTTGTTTTTGTTGCGATTGCCATGGAAGTCTTCTTCATGAAGTTTTTCCCCAGGTCGATATCTTCCAGTGTTTTTCCTATGCTTTCTTTGAGGATTTTTATTGTTCCACGTCTTAAATTTAAGTCTTTTATCCCATCTTGAATCAATTTTTGTGAGTGGAGAACTGTGTGGGTCCAGTTTTAGTCTTTTACATGTGGATATCTAGTCCCCCCACCAGTGTTGAGATAGGGTCTTTTTAAAGATGTGATTTAGTTAAAATACAGCTGTTAGAATAAGAAAAAAAATAAATGTAGTTATGATTATGTTAAAAATTCAAACATGGAAAGGTGTCAGGTGGGAAATAAAAGATCCCACTGTGAAGAGTTTCTTGTTTTTCAATGCATATGTAAACATATTTTTGTCTGGCTTTATTTTGCATAAATGGGATCTATAACCAGTTTTTTTGATTTTACTCTTTTAAATAATACTGAGATAAATATATTCACACATAAATTCTTTTTGCGCTTATGATTATTTCCTTAAGACAGATATGTAGAAGGTTCAGAGTGATGGATACATTGAAGACTCTTAATAAATATTGCCAAATTTAAAGTATAGGTGTTTTAGAAAAAGTATGGTAATATTATCAAACAATAGGTCATGCTATGGATATAACTTCTTCAGACTTTAGGGAAATGTGGTGTATCAGTCTCCTAAAACTTTCTTATGAAGACCTAATCATTTATCACACTTACATTTATATATTATGGATATAACATATTTACTTACAAATTTGTGCAAATATAATAGGATGATCACACATAATGAATTTATTTAATCAGGGTAGGTCTAGTCATTTTACCTTAAAATGGATTTCAGCCTACTATTTTAGATTTAGCATTGTTATTTTTATTGATACTAGTTAAGATTATGTTTTTCAATGTCATTTTTTCAGGTTATAATTTGCTTTAAAAATAAGTTCTGTTTGAATCTTAGTTAATCTTTACCCAATTTATGGGTAATGCTAGCACTTTGGGAGACCAAGGCGGGAAGATTATTTAAGATTAGGAGTTTAAGACCAGCCTGAGCAATAGTGAGACCACATCTCAACTAAAGTAGAAAAATTAGCTGGGCATCCTGGCATGTGCCTATAGTCCCATCTATTCAGGAGGCTCAGGCAAGAAGATCATTTGAGCCCAGGAGTTTGAGGTTGCAGTGAGCTATGATGACACCACTGCACTCTACCTGGGGCAACAGAGTGAGACTTTGTCTCTCACACACAAATAATCATTACCCAATTTTTAATTTATTTTAATACAGGGTGGCCATAAAGTTTGTGTACATAGACAAATATTTCAAATTGCACATGAACTTTATGTCCACACTGTATAAATAACTAATTTTAAATTTATTTTAAAATAAACATAGCATCTTTCTCTGATTATTCAATAAAATGAATGCCAATACATGTAAAACAATTCTGACAATATGGAAAGAAATAGAGAAAGTCACTTATTAATCTCAACACTCATCAATAACCTTTTGCTGTATATCATTTCTTTTCCTTTTATATATATGTTTACTTATATATATATACTTGTATATATGCTGTCATATACATCTATCTATCTCAACATGAGTGTTATTATAAACAACACTCAGTAATATTTTGCTGTATATTCTTTTTTGTATTCATATGTACTCTTATAATTTATTTGTTTTTATTAGACTGTGGATGACTTTTTTGTTTATAAATATGTGTATATGTCAAAATGACAACCACATTGTACTGTATATTGTGTTTGAACTTTAGTCATTCCCATTTTGATGAACCTTTGGTTGTTTTTAGATACTTGGTTTGTGTGTACATGTGTGTTTAAGACACAGGATCTTATTCTGCCACTCAGGCTGGATTGCTGTGGTATGATCATAGTTTGCTGTAATCTTAAACTGTTGGACTCAAGTGCTCCTCCTGCCTCAGTTTCCTGAACAACTAGAATTACAGGGCTATCACTCTCAGCTAAGCTGCTTGTTATTGTTAACTCTACTACTTCAGTAAACTTTGATACAGGTGTCTTTATTCATGTGCCCAAGAAATTCTTTAGAATAAAATAACAGTAGAATTTCTGTATCAAAGAACAGATATACTTCAAATTTGGATATTCTATTAGAAAGAAGGTTTTTTACTTTTTGCTTACTCCTTTCCAAATTATTAAATTTTTGTCTATGAATGATATAGGGAATTTAAAATTATCAAATTATCCTCTAGAAAGGTTGTGTTATGTATGTATTACATTTTCACAAGTGAGTAAGAATGCCTAATTCCCTATGCTCGTGAACATTAAATATTAACAATGTATAAATCTTTGCCGAAACATTGTCTTGTATTGAGATATGTATTTTATATTATGTACCTTTAAAAACATTGTGATATTGAATTCATTTTTTAGCTTATTTGCTGTTCTTTTTTTCTCATTTGTAAATATTATATTTATTTTTATAGCTTATTTTTCTATTTTTTAATTTTTAATTAATGGATTAATTTTTCCAAGGAAGGGACTAGTTCTTTTTTTTTTTTTTTTTTGAGAGAGAGAGAGTCTGAAGATGTCACCCCGAGTAGAGGGTTGTGGCATCACAGCTCACAGCAACCTCAAACTTTTGGGCTTAAGTGATTATCTTGCCTCTGCCTTCTGAGTAGCTGGGAGTGTAGGCACCTGCCATAACACCTGGCTATTTTTTTTTTGTTGCATTTGTCATTGTTGTTTTAGTAGGCCCAGGCTGGGTTTGAACTTGCCAACCTCGGTGTATGTGGCTTGTGCCGTAACCACTGTGCTACAGGTACCACTGGACTGGTTCTTATTCTGTGAGGGTGTGGGAAGGAAGCAGAGATAGGGCAAAACTTTTGTCTCAGAGGTGTCACCATCTTAATTTGGTTGCTTCTAATGAAAAATAACATTGTCCAAAGATACCTTAAGGCTGAAAACCTAAATAGCGTGTTTTCTTGGTTTTATTTTTGGCTAACTACTCCTAAAATTATTTCTGGTTTGTTGGGAGTGGGTAGGGAGTAATGAGGTCTTTCCCTTGTAGTGGAGTCTTTCCCGGGAGAAGACTGGCAGTATGCCAGGGCAATATGCACACCTTCCAAAAGTGAAAAGAAGGGTAATATGCACACCTTCCAAAAGTGACAAAGAGATGAGATTGCTGCTTTAGAACTTTGGAATTATTTGGAATGTTTTACAAATGGTTGCTACTGTAGCGAAAAAGGTAATTACAAAACATGTACATCATGACCTGCTTTTAAAGACATTTTGAATTGGGCTTACATTCCCTCTTAAATGTTGTTCCCGGACTCTAGCCCAGCTGGGATCTCTGGGAAGAGGCAGAGACAGTTTGGCAAAAAGTGTATGTGTGTGTGTGTGTATGTGTGTGTGTGTGTTGGGGAGGGGTGCTGGCTGGAAAGGGGGGGGTTAAAGGAAGTGGCAAAAGGTGAAAGCAGCCTTCTCTCAGTCTAAAGGTTCAGCTTTGTGTAGAATGGCCTTTAGGTGGAATCCAGATCAGAGGGAGGTGGAGAGGAGCAGCAGCAGGGCAGGTTAGGGATGTTCTACATCTTTCATTCAGGTACAGCATAGTCTGGTCCAGCAAGCTTTGTGTACAAAAGTGTTCCTTTTTGGTGCATTTCAGTTTGTCTTCCAAACTGATGTCTTTTGCAGTTAGGTTACTGATCTCTCAGCAGACTGAGCACGGGTCTCTGCCTTCTTGAGTTTATCAATAAGAATTTTTATCTCTTCCTCACTTTTGTCTTTTTTTGAGACTACTTTTCTTCAGCAGCATTCAGACACTTCAGGTTCTGATCCATCAGTCTGATCTGCTCATCCCTCTCTAGGACAGGGGACTCTGCCAGCTCAGCTTGTTCCTCCATGTGTCTCAGGTTTTCCTTCAAAAAACACCGACTTCTGAGCCACGTCTTCAGATTTATCTACCTATTCTGCAATGTGCTTAGTTTCTTGGAGTTGGATTTTCCTGTATCTTCTATGGCATGGTTTTCAATAATATTCGTACTTGCAAGCTCATCAGCAGCTTTTTCTTGCTTCCTCCAGCTTTGGCAGGGGAGTGAGTGGACAGGTGCTCCCGAGCACAGTCCAGCTCCTTTTCAGGAGGGTCCTGCGGTTCAAGGAGGTCACACTGGGTTGAGGGGCCCACTTTTCTCCCTCTCCTTCCTGCCACAAGCACTGGCTCTCTCTGTATCATCAGCCTGCTACTGCAAAACCTGAATCTTGCACTTTACCACCTTGGTAATGGTGATTCCAGCCAGAGTGCCCACCCAATTTCTGCTCATGCTCCCATTCCTGCCTCTTCTACTTGGCATTAAGTTTCTTTTCACCCTATTTTTCATTTATAGTTTTTTTAAAAATTGACTTGTTGAGGCTCTTAGTATTCCTTTTAATAGCACTGTACCAAAAATACATTTTACTTTTTAGTTTGTGGTTTGTCTTTTAACTTCATTGTCTTTTTTATACAGATGTTTAAAAATTTTAATGTAGCAATATTATTATTTTCTTGTTTTAATATCATGCTTAGAAAGATCTTCCTTACCTCAAGATTATACAAGTAGCCATTTAGTTTTTCTTGAAGATTAGTTATGTTTTAATTTTTCCATTAAAAATTCCTCTGGAATTTATTTTAGTGTGAAGTACAAGGTAGAGATTCAGTTTTTTTTTCTCCTAAATGTCCACTTATTCCCAGCACCATTTATTGAATAGTTCGTCTTTCTCTACTGACTTAAAGTGTCATTTATATCATACTTTAATTTCTTCTATAAACTGTCATCTATTTCTACATTTTCTGTTGCATATTGATATGCCAATTTGTTCCTGTACCAGTAACATAATGTTTTGTACTTTTATAATATTTAAATTATAACTTTCAAACCTAAAATTTATTTATTAGAAATAATTTAATTTTTGAAATCATCTCAAATTTATATTGTTTATTTATTGAATAAAATAACATCCTGACCTTAGAATATTTCTCTTTAAGTTTATATAGTTAATATTCCTCTATACATTTTTATATAGTGTATGTAATACATGTGGTACATAATTTCATTTTCTTTTTTAGAAGAAAGACTCCTCTGTCCAGTAAAATTGTCCTGGAAAACTACTTTAAGCTAGAAGATGCAAGAAGGAGGCTTTGAAATGTAGGCTATGTGAACTTGGCATAATATTTGTCCCAGAGAACTATCGTGGTTGAAAGACAGAGGTAGGACCAGTGGACAGCAACGGTGTGATTTGGGGTCTCTTTTCCCAAGAACCAATGGGTTTTGAAAGGGCTAGGATATGAAATATTAAGGAAAGCTACCCAAATGAAACATAGAAAGTGTACCATATTTAAAACGAGAAATTGTGAGTTTGAGTGCCAACCATGCCACTTAGTACTTTTGTGAATATTTAATCCCATTAAATTTCAGGTTTCAAAAATGGGGATAGTAATCTCATCTTCATAAATAATTATGAGGCTTCAATGAAGATATAAATATCAACTGAAAAATTCTTGGCCTATAGAATTCATTTTCTAATGGCTACTTGTCTTCTTGGGTATTCTGCAGAAACAGTGTTGATAGTGATGAAATTTAGGCCTAGGTCTAGAATATTGGAGAGATCTATGGTCTCCTCATTGCGTCACATTAAAAAAGGCAGTGGTCATTGTTCCACTGCTGGCCTTAGTCATACTATAGGGAAATGAGAATTATGTAGTTATGTAGCAAGGTATTTTTTCTGTGTATATCTGCAAGTCCTGTTCATGTGCTTGAGTGCACAAACACACACACATACTTACTGTTCCATTACATCTAATTGGGAGGAGGGTCAGAAACAGTGAAATTAGAGAAATTCCAGGATAAGAAGATATAGGAATTGGTAGTTGTTTGAGGCTTGGGGAGATGGGAAGTTGCTTGCCCCTGAAGGAATATATTTAAAATCTAGACTTTAACCTGTTCTCAATTTACAAAGTATCTTTTGTCAGATGAGTTAAGTGCAAGAACAAAGCAGCAAAACTGACATTTTATGAGAGAAGTGAATGCTGGAGATCCCATTTTACAGATGAAGTAACTGTAGACATTTATTTCCTCATGAAATGAACATAAGTCTAGTAATTGGAAACTTTGACTTAAATGAAAGCTGTCACCAAGTAGTCACGTGGTCCCAAGTGTTTACTTCCTTGCCTATAAACGTGGGCACATCTCATTCTGCTGTTCTTGACATTTTTAACTTAGGAAGTGAGGCACTCTTTGAGGCCAGGACAGATCTTGTCAAAAAAATGTTATTCAGAAGTTACAGTAAAAGGATAAGCAGAATCTCTCCACATGATCCTCTTTCTTCCTTTGCTTTTGAGAGTGAGCAAAAGACTTAATTAAGGTTGGAAAGGATTAACCCGTAGCATTGAACCAAGCTCCCAGTAGGTCTGCAGTATTTATGTGCTCAAAATGATGATACGGTAGTATTGCCAAGGACACAGCTCTAGGGTCTTGTACTCTTAAGGCATTTCTCTTTAAAAAATGAATGGATATATCACCAACCACATCTGTATAATTTGTGACTTGGGTACATTTCAGTTGAGTCTCAGGGAAAAAACAAAAAGGGAAGTGTATTTATAGAAGGCAAACTGCATCTAGGAAGCATTTTCATATGTCTAATCCCCTCAAAAACCTTCGGAGTTAAATGGCAATATTCTCATATTTAAAAAAAAATTTTTCTTCGTTTTAGAAATTGACATTATGTAGTTTTATAATCTGCTTTCTTCACTTCATATGTTTTATACAAACCTGTAATTATTTGTCTTTTTCACTACACTGTGAACTTCTTGAAGTCATCGACTCTATTTCATTCATTTTAATTTTTCTGGGGCTTACTTAACATAGTGCTTGGCACAAGCAAACATTTGGTAAATGATGAATAACTATGATTTACTCTAGGAATTAGGACTCTCAGGTTATTAGCCCAAAGCTTTCAAATCTTTTTCTCTTCTTTTAGCATATCTTCTGCTTTTAATTTCCATCATGAATTGAGAAATGCTTAAAAATATATAAAGTGCCACATACCTGCAAGTTCAGACCATGTTGACTTTCTGCATTCACATAAGTTGTTCTGGTCTGTATCCAGTTGATAATGCAGCTGTTATTTTTATAATTGTCTTAGAACATATTTGCACAACAGGCGGTGTCAACTCATCTAAGTTACTTGCTATTATTTGCCTGATACTTTAAATTACAGAGCTCCATTACTGGAGTCATTATTTGTGGTTAAGAGGGAGTGGTACTGAGAGTGGTAACAAGAAAGTTTCTTAAAAGGAAGATCAAAATTGACCTTCTTTAGCTGTCTTTAAATTTATTTTGATTTAACTACCTAGAACAAGCACAAAGGACAGCCTTGCCTTATTTGTTTCTAACAGTTTACTCTATAGAAAACAGTAGACTGATTAAAAAAGATGTACAGTCTTAAAAATTAGTAATTATTCACAGGATTTTGTTAAATGATTGCCTTAAAAATCTTATGCCACGCTACTTTTAGTCTATTTTGTAAGCAGAACTGAGGGAGAGAAAACTCAGCAGGGGTAAGAATCTTCTCTTTCTGGGTATAATGCTGCAAATGTGAGACTATTTAAACTGTTTAAGTATTTATATTACAGTGAATTCAAATTGTTAGTTGCTGGAGATCTGGAATTGTACTCTATTGTGTTGTATTCCCAGAGATCCCTATTCATGCCATGGATCCTGAGAGATCTCAGGAATGTTAACTGAATTGCTGGAGAACTGCTTGTCCCTTTATCTCAAATTACAAACTCCCCCCTGCATAACTAAGACTTAGTTATTAAACTGAATTTCATGTCTAGTTTCTAATATTGCTTTGCATTTAATAATTTTTTATTTTATTTTTAAAAACCAAGAATTCAAAAATTATTGAGTCTTTTCAGTGAAACATTTTATAATTACATAATATTTTTGTGATTTTACCCACATTTAATACAGTTGGCCTTTAGTTTAGCAGTTCTTGAATTTTGTTGTGCTAAGAATTACTTGGGAACTATGCTTAAAAAAGAAGTTCCAGGGCCATACTCTCAGAATCACAGAATCAATTGGTTTAGGTGGGGCCTTAATAATCTTTGTTAAAACTTTATTTTATTAAGCACTCCAGGTGGTTCTGATATAAGCAGTCTGAGGATTATGTTTTGATAATCACTTTTTTCCTCCAGTCCTGCTCATACAAGACCTCCTTCTCTGCCTTTTGATATTAAGCTGATACCATATAAGCCTGAGATTAGATAGGCTATAAGAGAAAATGATATTAAGAAACACAATAGTAGCTGTTATTTCAAAGAAGTATATTTTGATAAGAAAAGTAAGAGGCAGGGATAAAGGAGAACATGTTTATTGAGTAAAAAAGTTACAAAAAAAATTTCAAAATTCTTTTTGATCCACTGCCAAATTTGTATTTGCTTCTGATTAAGTTGCCTGTCTGCCTTATGTTGTATTTGTGAAATATATGATATTTTCCTGTAGTCAAGACCTCAAAATACAGGGGTTTGGGGGAGTAAGTCACATGCTTGTTCTGTAAATAGCTTTTGGATGTTTGTGGTCTATATTTTGATCTTGGTTCACAGCAATAAACTGCCTTTGTAAAATGCCTTTATAAAGTAAGGAGATGCTGTCTTCTAAATAATCTCATTCATTATTTCATGTAGATACTATTTTTATACTGGTCATCTTTATTTCATTGATGATTCTTAGTAAGTTATTAATATTTCAGGAAAACAATAAAGTGTTGGCAGTTGTGAAAATGTGTCAAACTTATGCATTTCTATTTCTGATTTACAATTCAGTGGCACATGTTGGCAGAGGTGAACCAGTGGGCCTAGGAAATGCAACATTAATATATCCTCTATTGACCTAGAAATACCTTGATCCTGATCATCTATAATTTATTAAAGCAGACTTAGGAAATGTTACATTAACGTGTAAGGGTATTCTTCCTAGTGGGTATGGATAGTATAAGAGTACATTCTCTTAAGAGTAGTAGTGACTTTAGAAGATAACTGTGTGTATAGCAGTTCCTGATTACCAGTCTATAGCCAGGCCAGCTGTAATGGTCAACTGTATAGCTTTTGAGAAATGGAAACTCCTGGCCCACTCAAGAAGATTCTGGTTTAGTTTAGAATGGGGCCCAGAAATTTGAATTTAGAAAAGCTTTCTTTGTGATTGCATAATCACCTAAGTTTTGGTACAACTTTCAATTTAACAATTAACTATGTCAGAATTCTTTCTACAACATTCCTGGCAGAGTTATCTGGTCTCAAGTTTGACACTTTCTATTTTTTTTTTTTTTTTTTAATTAATTTATTTTTATTGTTGAATCATAGCTGTGTACATTAGTGCAATCAAGGGGTACAATGTGCGGGTTTCACATACAATCTGAAATATTCTCATCAAACTGTTCAACATAGCCATCATGGCATTTTCTTAGTTACTGTATGTAGACATTTGTATTCTGCATTTAGTAAGTTTTGCCTGTACCCATTCTAAGATGCACCATTGGTGTGACCCCACCCATTACCTTCCCTTCACCAAAACCTCCCCCCTCCCTTCCCCTTCCTTGGCCCTTTCCCCATAGTCTTGTGCTATAGTTGGGTTATAGCCTTCATGTGAAAGCTATAATTTAGCGTCATAGTAGAGCTGAGTACATTGAATACTTTTTCTTCCATTCCTGAGATACTTTTCTAAGAAGAATATGTTCCAGCTCCATCCATGTAAACATGAAAAAGGTAAAGTCCCCATCTTTCTTTAAGGCTGCATACTATTCCATGGTATACATGTACCACAATTTGCTAGTCCATTCGTGGGTCGATGGGCACTCGGGCTTCTTCCATGACTTAGCAATTATAAATTGGGCTGCAATAAACATTCTGGTACAGATGTCTTTGATATATTGTGACTTTTGGTCTTCTGGGTATAAACCTAGTAAAGGAATTATAGGATCGAATGGCAGGTCTATTTTTAGGTCTCTAAGTATTCTCCAAACATCCTTCCAGAAGGGATGTATTAGTGGACATTCCCACCAGCAGTGAAGAAGTGTGCCCTTTCCTCCACATCCACGCCAACATCTCTGGTTTTGGGATTTTGTTATGTGGGCTACTCTTACTGGGGTTAGGTGATATCTCAAAGTAGTTTTGATTTACATTTCTCTGATGATTTAGGATGATGAGCTTTTTTTCATGTGTTTGTAGATTTTTGCATCTGTCTTCTTTAGAGAAGTTTCTCTTTAAGTCTCTTGCCCACCCTGAAATGGGGTC
>CAUYPK010101699.1:0-15045 GCA_963574355.1 Loris lydekkerianus | reverse complement strand
TGGATGTGGAGAGAAGGGAACACTTTTACACTGCTGGTGGGACTGCAAACTAGTACAACCTTTCTGGAAGGAAGTATGGAGAAACCTCAAAGCACTCAAGCTAGACCTCCCATTTGATCCTGCAGTCCCATTACTGGGCATCTACCCAGAAGGAAAAAAATCCTTTTATCATAAGGACACTTGTAGTAGACTGTTTATTGCAGCTTAATTTACAATCGCCAAAATGTGGAAACAGCCTAAATGCCCAGGAATGAATTAACAAGCTGTGGTATATGTATACCATGGAATACTATTCAGCTATTAAAAAAAAAAAATGGAGAATTTACATCCTTTATGTTAACCTGGATGTAAGTGGAACACATTATTCTCAGTAAAGCATCACAAGAATGGAGAAGCATGAATCCCATATACTGAATTTTGATATGAGGACAATTAATGACAATTAAGGTCATGGTTGGGGTGGAGAAAGGGGAGAGCAGAGAGAGAAAGAAGGAGAGAGGGGTGGGGAAAGGAAGAGCAGAGAGAGGGAAGGAGGGAGGGGGTGGGGTCTTGGTGTGTGCCACACCTTCTGGGGGCAAGACATGATTGCAAGAGGGACTTTACCTAACAAATGCAATCAGTATAACCTGACTTATTATATATCCTCAATGAATCCCCAACAATAAAAAAAAGAAAAAATAGCTTAAACTAGCATGATGGAATATGAAAACCATAACTAAGTATTAATTGTTGAGTTTCAAAATCATCTAATTAGAGAACAAAGAAAACTGTCCAGTTTGAAGCAGTGCCTGGAAAACCTTATTGTGTCAGGGAAATACTAGAAAGAAATGAGAGTTAACCTGCAGACAGGCAAGCTCAGAGTAGACCTGGGAGCTGCCACGTTGAAGAGCAAACAGATGGTACATGCGTAGGAAGCTGCTGGAGCTGAGCCCTGTGGTAGGGATGCAGCTTATCACTGGAGAGATGCAGACTGCCCAGTCAATCATCAAGCATCATGCAGGAGAAATTTCTGCCCACAAAAGGAGCCAAAAAACTGACAGCCACTCAAGTCCCACTTCTGGCTTTGAATTTTTTTAATTTGAAGCACTGATTCCGTAAGACAGATTACATGTAAATGGAAGGAGTGGACTTCAAGTCACAGCAAACGGCCCATGTGGCTACAAGTGCCAGTTGATTCTGAGGTTAAAAGAAGTGAGAGAATACATTTCAGGATGTTTACATGGACTGATACCTTTGAACAGTGGCATCAACTTTAGGCTGTACAAGTGACAAAGAAACAAGCAATTCCCTAGTCATCTCTTCTTCAGTTCATAGCATCAGCTGTCACCACTGCCACCACCGTGTGATCTTCATGTAGAAAAATTGTTAATGTTGTGCCACGTTCCTCCCAAATCATGGTCTCCACTTTATTCTTAACATGTAAATATGAGGCCTTGTGCATAAAGTCTTTCATTTCCCCTTTCATATATATTCTCCTGTACTCATTTCTAGAAGGCTGACTTATATGAACTACATCAACAGGCTCCACTGACCTCTTATTTCAACTTTAATTTCACCAACTTGGCTAAAGTCCAGAGTGAAAAAAGGAGTGAAGTTTGGGCACGTAATTCCCTGGCTGTGTCCCTAGGATATGTCCTCAGGATAGTGATCTCCTCCCCTAAAAATCTCTGCACCTCTGGGTGGCGCCTGTGGCTCAGTGAGTAGGGCACCAGCCCCATATACCAAGGGTGGCGGGTTCGAACCTGGTCCCAGCCAAACTGCAACAAAAAGTTGTGGTGGGTGCCTGTAGTCCAACCTACTCAGGAGGCTGAAGCAAGAGAATTACCTAAGCCCAGGAGCTGAAGGTTGCTGTGAGCTGTGATGCCACAGCACTCTACTGAGGGGGATGCAATGAGATTCTGTCTTTAAAAAAACAAACAAACAACTGTGCACCTCTGAATAAATCTTTTTCCATAGGACATGTATGTTGCAGGCTGTAGGCTCTTGCTCTATTCCTTGCAGCTTCCTTCCACCTAGACCATAATTTTATGATTAGTCTCTTTGCAAATCTACCTTCCTCAAATAATCTTAGTTGAAATGTCCCATCTGCATTGACTGGATCCTAACTGATTCAACAAATTATAATCAGACCTGGACAGAAAATCTATTGGGCACTTCATTACTACTTAGGCACTTGCCTGTTGACTCTTATGAAATGGCTGATATTCAACCATTTTGACCAAGAAAAATTCTCGGGAATTTAATAAAATGTAGATTGTTAGCCACTATCCCCAGAGCTCCTAAATCACAATCTTCAGGTGTGCAGCACATTCCAAATGTTGAGCACCATTTCATCTAGCACATGATTTATACAACAACTGCGCAATAAACCATCATTGAGGTTGCTGGGGCAGCCACCCACAGTGATTTAATTAAATAAATGACTAAATCTGGATAAAATAATGCAGCAAATAGATTTTTTCAAAATATATACCAAAAAAATTAAATTATGAAAACAAGCAATATGTTTGTGAAGTTATATTAATTTATTTCTAAGTATAAATAGAGTGCCAACCCTAATATTTGAAGCCATGATTTTTGTACTCTTGTCCCTCGAAAGTATGAATTACACTGGACTTGAAATAAAATAAACAAAATAACTGTTTCTAATTCAAGAAACATGTAGTTATTATGCCTCTGTGTTAAAATCAAGCACTTTATTCTGTTCTTTCAGGCAGGATTTCTTGGCTTCCTCTTTTAATATAATTACTAAGTTTTGACTATCTGGTTTTCTAATTATCAACAGGATGTAAACAACTCAAGGTAAACAGGAGGGGTGACAGTTAACATTGAAAATAGAGACAAAAAGAAAAAGGTATAGAATGACTATAATGGGTTTTTTTTGTACTTCTAGGCTCAAAAAACCTCCTGAGTAGCTGGGACTACTCAGGTACAGCCACTGCACCTAGTCTTGAATGTTCTTTATGATGACCAAAAGCTACCAAAGTCCTTGTTTAGGATTATAAGAAAATACACAATACATTTTTAGAAAACTTTATAAAGGTTTTAATGCTTGAAGAGGTTAAGGGTCTATGTTTAGAACCTCCATCTTATTTAGAACATCTATCATAGCCAAGTGAAATCAGACACATGAAGAGTTAATAAAACAGAACTGGTCTGGATTTTCCAAATCTTGAAAAATTAAAAAGACTCTGAAATGCCAAGATTCTAAGGACATACACGTCCAGTTCTGCAGCCTCAGCCCCATGCTGATAGAAGATAAAAAGACTCAGCGTACATTAAGGTAATCAACACTGCAAAAATAATTAGGAACAATTCCTACTTCAATATGCATGCTTCCAAGAATGTAAGACCATGGGATAATGTAAAATGAAAAAAAGTCACTACCAAAGAAAAAAAAATCCATGTAATACTAAAATATTGCAAGGCTAAGGGACCATTTCTAGTAATGACATTTCTTGGATGAAATGGGATTTTTAAAATCTAAAACTGTACCCCCCAATTGCATTAGTATACACAGCTATGATTTAATAAAAAAACTAAAATTAAAAAATATATAAAAAAGTTAAATCTAAAAGACATTCAACATTGCTGAAGAACACAGGGTTTGGTGGCAAGAGGACTGAAAAATAAGGCTAACAAGGTAGGTAGAGGCTGGGTCATACTGTGCCTTATAAAATCATGTTAAGGAGTTTGGACTTTATTCTGGGGACAATAGGAAACCATTGCACTAGGGTAGGTATGGGTATGCATTTTAGAACAAACACTGGCTATAGAGTGGAGGTTAGTTTGGATGGGAAAAAGACTTTAGGAAGCAAGACAAATTAGAGGGTCTTGCAATGGTCCAAGTCAGAAACAACATTAAGTGGTAGCATGAAAGTTGGGAAAAAGTAAATGAATCCATGGGATATGGAAGGTAGAAATGGCATATGTTGGTAATTGATTCAATATGGAGACTGAAGAATAGAAAACTTGCAAAATGTATTGCAAGCTTCTGGCTTGAGCAACTAGGTGCATGGTGCTACACTGGATGAAACAAAACAAAAGTGAAAGAGGAATATCTTGTTTATTTTTTGTTTGTCATATTTTTTTTTTTCTTCAAGGTTGAAAAGGAAGATGAAATAAGTAAAAGTGGAAGAGGAATATTTTTGTTTACTTGTTGTTTGTTTTATTTTCTTTTTCTTTAAGGTTGAGAAGGAAGATGGTGATAATGAGACTACTTTGGACATGCTTAGTTTAAGGAGTTTATGGAATAGCCAAGTGTCTATGTCCAACAGACCCTGGAATATAAAAGTTGGATACTCATAAGTAATGGAGACTGAGATGATAGTCATTGGCATTTATTTCTACAAGGCAGCGGTTCTCAACCTGTGGGTTGCAACCCACAGGAAGTGTATTAAAGGGTTGTGGCATTAGGAAGGTTGAGAACCACAGCTGTAAGGTAATGGCATTGTAGAAATGGATGAAGTCACTTAGGGGACCTGTGTGTTAAGAAGAAAGAAAAACACTAACACCTGAGGGATGTACAAAAGCAGGGAAGACGGTAAAAAATCTTTCTATCACAACGGTAAAAAATCTTTCTATCACAAAAGCCTTTTAAGTAACTGTGTAATATTTTGAAAATATTGTAGAAAGCATAGCCACATATGTATAAAGAAAATGAAATGTAATGTAGCGTTTATTCTTGGCACTATGCCCAGATTCCCTTTACTGGGCCAGTGAAACCATCCTCCAGCTACTTTGGAGAATTACTACCTATGGAAGGGAGCCACCTCAGCTTCAAATGTCTCCAAGGCTATGCCTTCCTCTAGGAGACCCACAGGCAATGACTAAGATGAGAATACAAAAGCCTGGGCCCTTTGCCTGAAGATAGGACAATTCTGTAATGACATTTATGCTTCACACCTCCGCATTAGGTCAAACAGAGGTGGTACTTTTGCTTTACTGCTTCCTTTTCCCTGTCTTTCTTCCCTTGCTTTCTTACAGTTTTCTCCTTAGTGATCTTTCAATAAATCATTTGTTCAAGAATCCTTGTTTCATGCCTCGTGTGTAGAGAAGCTAAACTAAGCATCAGGAAATTGCAGTGTCTCTGAAGGCAGAGAGACAATTATTCTTAAACTTAACCTTATATTTTATGCATATTTCTATATGTGTGTTTTATCTCATAATACAAAGAAGTGAAGGAGAGAAAAGTCAACATTCTACTAAAGGAATTCAGTAACATAAGGAGAGATAAACTGTTGGGAGGTGAGACAGCAGCAGTGAGGGAGGTACCTAGAGATGAGGAAGCGCTTCGTTAGGAAAGATGTCTGAGAAGCGAAGCAAAGACTTAAGGCTCTCTCTGGAGGGAAGATTTTTACATTTAAGATGGGATATTTTTGATCATGTTTAAATGTTAATGGACCAAAGCCAATGAAGATAGACAGGTTAAAGATGATCTAAAAGAGTAGAGATAAAATTGAGAGCAAATGGCTGAAGAGAGCTGCTTTTAAGAAATTATAGAGGAGGTTTAAGCATGGGCTACGTGGTTGCTCAAGCAGAAAGACCATTGAGATTTCTTTCCACCTTGACAGTATGAGCTCGTGATTTTTTTTCCCCGAATACAATGTAATGTATAAGTATCCGAGTATTTGGGGTTCATCTCTGTGTGAAAAAAAGTCTGAAGTTTTGGTCTGAGGCAAGTCTTTATCACACTCTTCTTTCAAGAGTTTAGGGTTCTTACCCGCCAATATCCTGCTTCACAAAGTCCCCAGGTTCTTGTCGTCTTGATTCCCCTTGGCCTGTAGTTCCAGGGAAGATAATGACCAGGAAAAGAAGTCCAGTGATGGTCAGATGGTAGTGACTCATTCGTGTGATCATCATCTTCTTAGGCACGAACTTGGAGAGACCTGGGAGATTAACAGTTCAGAAAAAGGGAAAGGGGAATGGGATTGAAAAGAAAGGAGGAAGGAGAAAGAGATAAGAAAGAATGCTCTTATTCAACTGTATTAGAGCCATTTAACTTCTCTCTCCCTAACTTATTGATGGCACCAGAATTCATTCCCAACCCCTCTCCTCAATAAACCAGATTCTATACAAGAAAACCTGCCCAGGATAGCTCTAGATCAGTAATCAGGAGTCTTAGGTTCCAGCTACATCTCTTTCCTTGTCTTCCCACATGCCTAGGTCAGTCATAGCACTTCCCTTAGCCTCAGTTAATTCTTACAACCCAAGAGCTTAAAATAGTTTCTCATGTCTTCATTTTATTTCCCTCCAATTCCCAGTGTGATCTTTAGTGTCACAAAGACCTTTCCCTTGATTAACTGTGTAATGGTTGTAGAGAATCCCAATATATTAAGACCTGGAGTGTCTTTATAGCATTTTGGGGATTGATTCTCATCTTGACAGAGTTAAGTAATTTTCCAAAAGATCAAAAGGCCTGAAGTAGATAGATAGACTTTTTGCTCTGAATCAGTTTGAGAAAATACTGACTAATGAGATACCAAATGCCACAGCTCTTGAATAAGAATGCAATGTTTACCCATAAAGAGACAACTGAGGACAATGGCCACACCTTTAGGTAGGTGCCACAACACAAAGAAAAAATCCAAGCCTAGCCTCCTGGAGTCCCTAAGAAGTCAGAAACTTATACTGAGGACAGAATCAGAGTTCAGGGCTGTTGAATTAACTCTGAATACAGAGAGGTTTACCCAAGACATGGAGTTAAGAAAGCAGCCAATAAAGTAACACTTACTTGCTATCTTTAACCTGTGTGGCTTCTTTGAATCTGAGACACTGATTACTTGAGGGAGACTAAACTGTGACCCACCACCATACTGTTTTTCAGTCATATAAGTGGATTAATTTCAGAGGGAATACAGGGATATTAAACTTTTTTCCAACAATAGCTTATGGAAGAGACCAGTATATAAAACAGATACATGTTGGGGAGTTATTATGGTTGATTAGATTATGAACAAGGGCTCTTTTCAATTCATCCAACCCCATGAAATATAGCCACTGAGCTCTACATTAGGCTGTCTTTACAAATCTGGTATAGGTATATGAAAAAGCTATGACACTGGAAAAGATGGACTTTTGACATGATGAAGTATCCACATCAGAGATAGAAATAATCATAGTATTAGATTCTACCATGAAATTACCAAAATCTGACAATTATTTCACAAAAATGGCAATTTCTTATGACCAACCTAATATATATGCTGTGACATTTATGGTTAATGAATTACACGAGAGTTAATGGGCATTTTACAGGAAAGGACAGGAACAGCACAGTTCAGAAAACTACAGTGTCTGAGAAGAAAATGTGGTACTTGATCAGTCAACTCTGGGGCATGAGTAACATCCATGGAATAGACGGTAAGCATGATCCACAGGGCTCAAGCAGACCCTAATGTTGTAAGATCACATGACAAGGATTAATGCTCAGATAATCATGACAAATGAATAGACAACTACTCTACAGGAAAAGAGAGATTTGGTATAGGATATGAAGTAGAAATAATCCATGGAAAACAATACATCACCATAATGCATATGCTCAGAAGATATGGAGGCATGAGTAATGACCCTGAATGTGGGAGAAGACAACCAGGCTGCATAAACAAAAGCATCCATGGCATGGGTTAAACTATGCTATTTTAGTACATAGCTATAGGTTATGTTCAAATTATTATGGGAAACAAGCTGCAAACTGTCACACTAAGACTAGGTGGTAATGACAGGACTAAACACCCTTCATTTGAAAGGCCAACATTATATACATAGCACAAAGCATGAAAAGATAATAGTACATTAAATCATAACTAAAGCATATGTCCAAACAACCATAATTCATTAGAAGGTAGACTATATAAGTATACTACTTAACAATAAATATACTTGAAAAATGGCTAAGGTGTAACATTTTATGTTATGTGGTATTTTTTACTATAATTAGGATTTTCAAAAATGCCACTGGAACAGGTAGCATTGGCAAGTTCGCAAACATCCACAGAACAGTAAATGAAACTGTTATATCTGCAAAGAAATATAGCATATAATCAGATATTAGCATTAAATGAACATACATCCATGGGACATAGGCAATTTTCGAACAAATGCAGACGAGGACTTGAGAAGAGATACTCAAAATACTTATGACAAATTGGGCGATTTCTCAAGTGACCAGAGTACATAAACTGAAAAGTGTGATGGTGGAACAAAGAGCCTTCAAAAATGATTAAGTATCCATGTTAGCTGAAGGCAACCCTGGCAAAACCATGACACATGCGAAGACGCATTTGGTATATTAATCCTTAACCATAATGCAAGTACACACAGGAACTAAGTGACAGGGTTTAGAAGCAGATGGCCATGTTATATAATTAGACTGCTATGGTGTAGGAACAGTAGGCCATTGTCCAGGAGTAGGCAGACATGGTCACAAACTTTTTACTGAAGCAGAGAGGAAACAGACAGAGACACACGACCCTAGTGAAGAACTGATAGACTTGAGGTAATGAAGACCATAGTGAATAAACAGTTATCTATAATGTGTGAACACACAAATATAGTGCACCTGTCCATAGTGGAGAAAGTAAAAATTACAGTAAGTGAACATCATATAATGACACGAATATTCAAACAGCTATGATACATGAGCAGAAAGTAAAACCTAATGTTGATTTCAAAGTTAATGAAGAAGCCAGGCCATGTTGCAAAAGTAGACAGGATGGTGTATGCCACGAACAGTGCATGGAAAACACCAATGTCATGTAAGGTTACAGTTACCCATTGCACAATAGCAGACGCCTGTGGTATGAAGATTGGCGACGAAACAGGAGACAACTTTTGTGTAGGCTCAGATGGTTGTAGTGTTAGAACAGATTATCCATGATACGTGAACACATAATCATAATCTATGCTCAGGTCACCATATTATGTAATTGCACAGCCAAATTAACAAATGGATGCCAACCAATTCACCCTACTCAAAAGCTGAAGGAAGGTACAAGGAAAAAACAAAAGCAAACATCATTTATTAGCTGATGACTTGCAAATTAATATCTGCCTCCTAGATATTTTCTAGAAACCAGATGTTCCAGAAGAGAACCTAGATGTTCCTAGATGTTCCAGGAGAGAATCCACATTTTAAAATCATATCTTAACCTACAGGTTAAATCTAAACCATGGGTTAAACTAACATCTTCAAATCTGAATTTCAGATATCCAGTCTCATACACATACATAGACCTGGTCCTCCTGCATCTTTCTGGCCTCAAGTAATAACTCTGTGCTTCCATTTGCTCTAAGTAAAATCTTCTGATGTCATCCTCAACTCTTCTGTTACTGTCCTGTTGCACATCTAACCTGTCAGCCAGTCTCATTAGCATTCTATTCAAAAGGAAACACATCAAGAATAAAGCCACTGGTCATCACCTCTGCTGCTACCACTCTGGCTCATCATCCCTCATCAAGATAATTGTAAAAGCCTCTTAATCAGTCTTGCTGCTTCTGCTCTTGCTCCCCTACGGTCTGTTCTCCATACATCAGCCAGAGGATACTTTCAAGTGGTAAGTTAGATAATGTCTCTCCTTTGCTCGAAATCCTCCAATTTCTTCACATTTCAAAAGCCTCACTGATTTAGCATTTTTCACAAATACAACTTATTATTAACTATAGTCACCATATTATACAACAGGTTTCATGGACTTACTGTGCCTGTCTGGCTGAAATTTTGTATCCTTTGCCCAACATCTCACTACTCCACCCACAACCACTTCAGACTCTGGTGACCACTATTCTATTGTCTATTTGAATGAGAGCACCTTTTTCAAATTCCACATGTGAGTTATTTTATTTTTCCCTTTTTTATTGTTTGGGATTCACTGAAGTTACAAAGAATTACGTTACACTGCCTGCCTTGTTAGGTTAGTCACTCTGGTAATTGTGTCCCACACCCAAGAGGTGTGTCATACACCGGGATCCTCCAAACTCCTCTCTCCTCCCCTCTCCCCACTCCCTCCTTCCCCTCTCCCACCCATTGTATAGATCATCTACTGGCTTCTTATTAGAATTCAGCATATTAAACTCTTGCTTCTCCATATTTGTGATACTTTACTATGAAAAATGTGTTCCACCTCCATCCAGGTTATGTAACATCTATTAATGGAAAACTCTCATGTAGTCCACTTCAGTCATTGCGGATTCCTTGCAGCTCTTTGAAGGTGTCACACATATTCCTGCCCAAGGACCTTTGCACGTGCTAATGTGTAAGTTCTCTAATCTTTTTCAAAGTATTAGGGAGTACCATCCCTATTAATAAAACTCTCACTATGATCTACAGTGACCTACATGATCTAATCATCAATTACATAGCTAAACTCATTCCAGATTACCTTTCTCTCTCATCCACTCCACTTCAGTCATTGTGGATTCCTTGCAGCTCTTTGAATGTGTCACGCATACTCTTGCCCCAGGACCTTTACACAGGCTAAAGTTTAGCGTCTCTATCTTTTCTAAGGTAATAGGGAGTACCATCCATACTAATAAAAGTCTCACTATGATCTACAATGACCTACATGATCTAATCATCAATTCCATGGCTTATCTCATTCCCTATTACCGTTGGCCTTCATCTACTCCACTTCAGTCATTTTGGATTCCTTGCGGCTCTTTGAAGGTGTCACGCATACTCCTGCCCCAGGACCTTTGCATATGCTAAGGTGTAACATCTCTTATCTTTTTCAAGGTAAAAGGGAGTACCATCACTGCTAATAAAAGTCTCACTACGATCTACAATGACCTACATGATCTAAACATCAATTACGTACCTAACCTCATTCCCTATTACCTTTCTCTCTCATCTACTCCACTTCAGTCATTGTGGATTCCTTGCGGCTCTTTGTATGTGTCACGCATACTCCTGCCCCAGGACCTTTGCACGGGTTAAGGTGTAATGTCTCTATGTTTTTCAAGGTAATAGGGAGTACCATCCCAATTCATAAAAGTCTAACTATGATGTACAATGACCTACATGATCTAATCATCAATTACATAGCTAACCTCTTTCCTTATTACATTTCTCTCTCATCTACTCCACTTCAGTCACTGTGAATTCCTTGCGGCTATTTGAATGTGTCATGCATAGTCCTGCCCGAGGACATTTGCACGTGCTAAGGTGTAACATCTCTATTTTTTCAAGGTAATAGGGAGTACCATCCCCATGAATAAAACTCTCAGTATGATCTACAATGACTTACATGATCCAATCATCAATTATCTAGCTAACCTCACTCCCGATTACCTTTCTCTCTTATCTACTCCACTTCAGTCATTGTGGATTCCTTGCAACTCTTTGAATGTGTCACACATACTCCTGCCCTAGGACCTTTGCACATGCTAAGGTGTAGCGTCTCTATCTTTTTTAAGGTAATAGGGAGTACGATCCCTACTAATAAAACTCTTACAATGATCTACAATGACCTACGTGATCTAATGATCAATTAAATAGCTACCCTAATTCCTTATTACATTTCTCTCTCATCTACTCTACTTCAGTCATTGCAGATTCCTGACGGCTCTTTGAATGTGTCATGCATAATACTGCCCCAGGACCTTTGCACGTGCTAACGTGTAATGTCTCTATCTTTTTCAAGTTAAAGGAAAGTACCGTCCATATTCATAAAAGTCTCAATATGATCTACAATGACCTACATGATCTAATCATCAATTATTTAGTTAACCTCATTCCCTATTACCTTTCTATCTCATCTATTCCACTTCAGTCATGGTGGATTCCTTGCGGCTCTTTGAATGTGTCACGCATACTCCTGCCCCAGGACCTTTGCACATGCTAAGTTGCAATGTCTCTCTTTTTCAAAGTAATAGGTAGTAGCATCCCTATTAATACTACTCAAACAATGATCTACAATGACCTACATGATCTCACGATCAATTATATAGCTACCCTCATTCCTTATTACATTTCTCTCTCATCTACTCCACTTCAGTCACTGTGGATTCCTGGCGGCTCCTTTAATGTGTCACACATAATCCTGCCCCAGGACCTTTACACGTGCTCGAGTGTAACGTCTCTATCTTTTTCAAGGTAATAGGTTGTACCATCAATATTCATAAAATTCTAACTATGATCTACAATTACATACATGAACCAATCATCAATTATCTATCTAATCTCATTCCCTATTACCTTTCTCTCTCATCCACTGCACTTCAGTCATGGTGGATTCCTTGCGGCTCTTTGAATGTGTCACGCATAATCCTGCTCCAGGACCTTTGCACGTGCTAAGGTGTAGTGTCTCTATCTTTTTTAAGGTAATAGAGAGTACCATCCCTACTAATAAAAGTCTCACTATGATCTACAATAACCTACATGATGTAATCACCGATTACATGGCTTATCTCATTCCCTATTACCGTTGGCCCTCATCTACTCCACTTCAGTCATTTTGGATTCTTTGTGGCTCTTTGAAGGTGTCACACATACTCCTGCCCCAGGACCTTTGCACGTGCTAAGTGGAAAGATCTCTTATCTTTTTCAAAGTAATAGGGAGTACCATCCCCATTAATAAAACTCTCACTATTATCTACAATGACCTACATGATCTATTCATCAATTAAATATCTAAACTCATTCCCTACTGCCTTTCTCTCTCATCTACTCCACTTCAGTCATTGTGGATTCCTTGCAGCTCTTTGAATGTGTCACACACACTCCTGCCCTAGGACCTTTGGACGTGCTAAGCTGTAGCGTCTCTACCTTTTTTAAGGTAATACGGAGTACCATCCCTACTAATAAAACTCTTACAATTATCTGCAATGATACGTGATCTAATGATCAACTAAATAGCTACCCTAATTCCTTATTATACTTCTCTCTCATCTACATCACTTCAGTCATTGTGGATTCCTGGCGGCTCTTTGAAAGTGTCATGCATAATCCTGCCCCAGGACCTTTGCACGTGCTAAGGTGTGAAGTCTCTGTCTTTTTCAAGGTAACTAGGAGTACCATCCATATTCATAAAACTCTCACTGTGATCTACAATGACCTACATGATCTAATCATCATCTAGCTAACCTCATTCCCTATTACCACTCTCTGACATCTACTCCACTTCAGTCGTGGTGGACTCCTTGTGGCTCTTTGAATTTGTCACGCATACTCCTGCCCCAGGACCTTTGCACGTGCTACGGTGCAATGTCTCTCTTTTTCAAGGTAATAGGGAGTACCATCCCTATTAATACTACTCAAACAATGCTCTACAATGACCTACATGATCTAATGTTCAATTACACTGCTACCCTCATTCCTTATTACATTTCTCTCTCATCTACTCCACTTCAGTCATTGTGCATTCCTGGCGGCTCTTTGAATGTGTCACACATACTCCTGCCCCAAGACTTTTGCACATACTCGGGTGTAAACTATCATTTTCAAGGCAATAGGGAGTACCATCCCTATTAATAAAACTCAAACAATGATCTACAATGACGTACATGATCTAATGATCAATTACATAGCTACCAACATTCCTTATTACATTTCTCTCTCATCTACTCCACTTCAGTCATTGTGGATTCCTTGTGGCTCTTTGAATGTTCTAGACATACTCCTGCCCTAGGACCATTGTACGTGCTAAGGTGTATAGTCTCTATCTTTTTTAAGGTAATAGGGAGTACCATCCCTACTAATAAAACTCTTACAATGATCTACAATGACCTACGTGATCTAATGATCAATTAAAAAGCTACCCTAATTCCTTATTACATTTCTCTCTCATCTACTCCACTTCAGTCATTGTGGATTCCTGGCGGCTCTTTGAATGTGTCATGCATAATCCTGCCCCAGGACCTTTGCACGTGCTAACGTGTAACGTCTCTAACTTTTTCAAGTTAACAAGGAGTACAGCCCATATTCATAAAAGTCTCACTATGATCTACAATGTCCTACATGACCTAATCATCAATTATTTAGCTAACCTCATTCCCTATTACCATTCTATCTCATCTACTCCACGTCAGTCATGGTGGATTCCTTCCGGCTCTTGGAATGTGTCACGCATACTCCGGCCCCAGGACCTTTGCACGTGCTAAGGTGCAATGTCTCTCTTTTTCAAGGTAATAGAAAGTACCATCCCTATTAATACTACTCAAACAATTATCTACAATTACCTACATGATCTAATGATCAATTACATAGCTACCCTCACTCCTTATTATATTTATCTCTCATATACTCCACTTCAGTCATTGTGGATTCCCGGCGGCTCTTTGAATGTCTCACGCATACTCCTGCCCCAGGACATTTGCACGTACTCTATTGTAAACTCTCTATCATTTTCAAGGTAATAGGGAGTACCATCCCTATTAATAAAACTCAAACAATGATCTACAATGACCTACATGATCTAATGATCAATTACATAGCCACCATCATTCCTTATTACATTTCTCTCTCATCTACTCCACTTCAGTCATTGTGGATTCCAGGCGGATCTTTGAATGTGTCATGCATAATCCTCCCCCAGGACCTTTGCTCGTGCTAAGGTGTAACGTCTCTATCTTTTTCAAGGTAACAGGGAGTACCATCCATATTCATAAAAGTCTCGCTTTGATCTACAATGACCTACATGATCTAATCAGCAATTATCTAGCTAACCTCATTCCCTATTACCTTTCTCTCACACCTACTCCACTTCAGTCATGGTGGATTCCTTGCAGTTCTTTGAATGTGTCACACATACTCCTGCCCCAGGACCTTTGCATGTGCTAAGGTGCAATGTCTCTCTTTTTCAAGGTAATAGGGAGTACCATCCCTATTAATAAAAGTCTCAGTATGATCTACAATAACCTGCATGAGCTAATCATCAATTACATAGCTAACCTCATTCCCTAATACATTTCTCTCTCCTCCACACCACTTCAGTCACTGTGGATTCCTTGCAGCTCTTTGAATGTGTCACGCATACTCCTGCCCCAGGGCCTTTGCACGTGCTAAGGTATAATGTCTCTCTTTTTCAAGGTAATAGGGAGTACCAT
>CAUYPK010101698.1:0-17064 GCA_963574355.1 Loris lydekkerianus | reverse complement strand
ACAATGGGAAATTGTATTTAAATTAGAAAAATGGAGAAAGAAAGAAAAAAAAACAAAAGAAAAAATATGTACGGAAAAGGTTAAAGTTAAAAAACAAAACAACAACAGCAAGATAAACAAAAAGCAAACAAACAACAACAGAAACAACAACAACAACAACAAAAAAACCAAAAAAAAATCAGTATAAATAACTTGTTGGATATTTTCTGGACAAAAGGTGGTCTTCTGGAGTATGAGATGTTAATCACAATGCTGATACGACTGGAGGCCTCCAAAGATTTCTCAAACCCCATAGGGTGGAGACCCTAAATCTCTCTTCAGCCTTCTTGAAAGACATTTTAAACTTCTAATCTTGGCTAAGCAGAAGCTTTCCCAGGAAAAGTGCTTGTTGCTGGGATCACTGCTGAAGTGGCTATTTACTTACCCAGTGTGCCAAAACCAGTCTCTGCTCCTGAGGGTTAGGGCTATAAGGCAGCTCAGTCCTGCCTTTAGGCTGCTCAGTCACCACCTTTAGGCTGCTCAGTCACTAGATTACTAGCTCCCACCTGATCCTTGCTCTGCGACCCTGAGGGCAGAGCTTGCAGGGGCAGTTCTCCCACAATGGCTCCCTACAGTCCACAGCCGAACCCTATTAGCTCCTTCTGGCTCAGCAGCTCAGTCTGGGGCCCTAGACAATGTCCAAAGTTCTCCACACTCCTGCCCAAGCTCTCCCCAAGGCAGTTCAACTGAGTGCCAAGTCCAAAAACACCAAAACAGTTCATAGGTAAGGCCTTTCCAGTTTGTAGTCTCATTGCTGCTGTACTTATAGTTGGCAGTGGGATTAGACTGATGGAACACATGCAACCACTTGCCAGTTTTCCACTATTTTTGTCCTCCTCTTGGGGTCCAGAAGTCTCCGACTGCCTGTGTCCTCAAAGGGATGATTATAGGCAGATTCAACCAGCCAGAGATGCTTGGAGTCTTATCTCCCCAGACTCACAGTGCCTAGGTGCAGGGAAGCTGTTACTCAGCTGCCATCTTGCTCTCACTCAAGGTGTCCTTGATTTCTTTAGCTGGAGGAAACTTCCATTTCTTGCAAAATAATAAAAAAATTTGTAAGTCTTACAAAGTAATTTTACATACATCAGTATACTTTATGCTTTTCATCTAATACCTCATTTACCTGCATTTTATCTTCTGTTCAAAGCTATAATCACCTTGAAACCAGGAATTGTTTGATTATATCTGCAGATCTCTCTATATTATAATTTCATACTTAGGGTAGGCACTTAATAAACGAAGTAAATAATGAATACATTCATATTTAAAAGTAGAAGATATTATCTACCTTGAAAACCTTTTCCTAACCTCCTGAAAACCAGGTAAAGTGATTTTTTTTTTTCTTGGTGTTTCCACACTACCCTGCCTTTGTTTAAATCACAATACTTTTCAAATTGTTCAGAATTTTTCTGTTGGCCTACCCCCCATTATGTTTTTATAATTTATTGTTATATGTTCATAATTTAACAATTAACTATCTCCAAGCATGTTGTTTATCATTTTGTATCCATGGCCTAACACAGTACCGAGGAACATAATAGCACATAGTAAATATTTTTTAATTAATGAATAAATTCAATGCAATAAAATCTAATGCAAGGACGACAAAATAGTCTTTACTGTCTAGCCATTTTACAAATTAATTCTAATACACATCTTTTTAGTAAAGTTTTAGGATGTGAGTTTTAGGATTATAAATGGATCCTTACATGAAAATTTATTTAAATGAGAAATTAGAAAATTAGAAAAAATACAATATAGCTTAGATGTCACCTTGAGAGCTTTGAGACTCAGAGGTTTGGTGAATTACTCCATGTCATATAGTTCATTAAGGAAAAATCTTATTTCTTTTTCCATTATTCCTTCTATTATCCTATAATCTTTCTTTTAGTATTGAGTAATCCAATTTGGCAAAAGTACGTCAAAAATCAGAGCAGTGATTTTTCTCCGTAGAAGAGAAGGAACTGCTGAGGACTGAAGTTTCAATTACCAGAGTGTCAAAGAAAAAGAGTTAAAACAGGCCCCATGCCTCTGACACACTCTCGCAAAGAATACCAAGATGACTATTGCAGATCACTTCTAAAAACAGGAGTCACTAAGATAGAATCTCAAAATACTCCTATTGTATTGGGGGTGTAGCTAATGGTGATTGTGTTTTCCTTGATTTGACTGTTTTTATCACTAGCAAGTAGCATTTTACCTGATCCCACCCCACCAAATTTCATAGTAAGAATTTTGATCATTGAATTCGTATGATTCTTTTCTGTAGACATCCACAAAACATTTCTAACTTTTGCTGTTATGAATTGTGGTTTGTTCTTGTTAAAGTACAATGAGTTTGTTTTTATTAAAGGCTTGTCTTTTCCTCCAAAAAGGTTTGTTTTATTTTTCTTCTTATTTCTACTCTTTATTTATTCCCAACTGAAAATTCCTGAGTATGTCACAACTTCCATTTAATTGCTTTTCCTAAGTTTTGAATGTCCTAGCTTCAGATGGTCTGCTCATTTAATCTGTACTATTTGGGAATTTTGTTTATGTGTTTATTTTCCAGTAAGATTTTAAGTCACAGTTTCTATACCACTAATGATGTTTTGTTGGAATTGCTTCACCAGGGCTAAAGAGCATTTTAATATAGCTTTACCAATATTCCTCCAGAAATTTCACTTTATTCATCCAGTAAATAAGTATTAAGCACTTGCTGTTTTTTAGGATATGTGCTGTGGTGCTTGCCGTCCACTGGTATATAAGACTGACATAATCATTATCCTATGGTGCATATTTTCTCATAAAAATGTATATTTTACAAAAATTATAAAGAAGATAAGCACTATAAAAGGACATAGGGTGATTTTGAAGTACATAAATGAAGAAAAGGGAGAAATAGTTGGTCAAATAGTAATCAGATTTCAATATATTGATAAGTGGTTAACCAAATAACTTAAAAACTTGATGAACCCTGAGATTATACTTAACAAATTTTCATCCAGATCTTATGAAATGTAATGGCACAGTTTTTACCACTTTTTTTTTTTTTTTTAAATCCTGGCCAATGAGGTTAAAAGTTTTTAGAACGAAGTCCTTGTTAGAAGCATGTCTTTAAATATGTGTGAGATATACTCTTAGGTATCCTTATGGCATGAGCAGCATCAAAAGAATATAGTACAGAGGAGAGCACTTCTGGTTATGGTGGAGAGTCACACAAACCCTTCTTTTTTAACTTTGGTTTGTAATTATGAGTTAAAACAAAATCTGAAGGTCCCAGGCAACTGAATGGACTCCCTCTTGAACCAGAGGACCCCAGAAATATCCTAAAGCTGAGCTGGTGGCCATAAGAAGGGAGGTCAGGCACACCTCATCATGCCCCCCTCCCTTCTTGGAGACATCCTTTGGAACCCATTAATAGGCCTAAGGCTCTGCAAGAAAATCTTACATCATACTTTGTAGGTCGGACCGTTTGTCCAACAGATCTCATGAGTTTGAGTGTATGTTTGGTGACTTTCCCAGATTAGCAGACTTCTTTATCTTAACTCATAACCTTCCAAGCCTTTGGAAAAAGCTTCATTTTTAAAAACAATTACACATCAAGGAATCTTTAAATCCACCTGGAATACGTAATCTGCCCAATTCAAGATATCCTGCCTTTTGGAGTCAAAACTATGTACACCATCTACCTACTGGTTTATGAATTTACATGTAATTTCTGTGCTTCTAAAATGTATAAAATCAAAATGTAACCCAACCAAGGAAAGTCCACTTGCTCAGGGGTTCCTGGACATGGCTTCGGGCCATGGTCACTCACACTTGGCTCAGAATAAACCTCTTTATTTTAACAGAGTTTGGCCATATTTGTTCAATTTTCTTTTTCTTTTCTTTTTTTTTTTTTAGTTTTATTGATATGTAATATATATTAATATGTAATGGGACAATTTTTACCACTTAAAAAAATCCCACTACCCAGTATTGACTGAAATAAAAGGAAATCAGAATAATAAAGGGGCACCTGCACCCCCATATTTACTGCAGCACTATTCACAATAGCCAAGATATGGAATCAGCTTTTGTTTTGTTGTATGGGTGGGGGTGGTGACTTCCAAGCTCTTTACAAGCTAAACTGGAAATTGAAAGTATACACCTAAGAGAAACAAAAATGTATGTCCATATAAAAACTTACATGTGAATATTTATAGCAGAATTATTTATAATAGGCAAAAAGTGGAAATAACACAAATGTTCTTAAGATGATGAATGGATAATGTGGTGTATCTATAGAGTAGAATATTTAACAGTAAAAAGGAATGTCCATGCTAGGACATGCTGAATTTCATTTATGCTTAGTGAAAGATGTCAATCTTCAAGACCATATATTGTATGACTCCATTTATATGAAATGTGCAGAATAGGCAAAAACTAAGGTAGTGTTTTCCTAGGCCTGGGGCTGGGGATGGTGTGTGGAGATGGGTAATAACTGCTAGTAGGTAAGTGGGCTCTTTTAGACTAATGAAAATGTCCTACAAATTGAAAATGGTGAATACTGTGCAGCTTCATGAATATATTGAAAGCATTAAATTGTATATTTTAAACAGTTGAATGTTACAGTGTGTGAATTATATTCAGTGAATATGTAAAGCTTAAAAAATGAGAGGAAGAATCAATGATTTTCTGGAGCTGGGGTAGAAGTAGAATTTACTACAGAGATAGCAGTAAATTTGGGGGAAAGTGCTGAAAATATCCTAGAAATATTACTCTGTAAATTATTATGGTAGTGGTTCTATGTATGGTTACATTTATTCAAAATAATATTCATACTTGTACTATTATAATGGGCACAGTTTATTCAACATAAATTATGCCCTTATAAATATTATTTTTAAAAACTGGAATAAGTAACAGGAAAAATTTAATACATTGACAGAAACATGGATTTATATTATATTATGGCTTCCCAGTATTTATCTGGTGGTATTAGGCAGATTATTTACACAACTTGAACTTTCTTTCTTTTCTGTAAAAATAGAGATAGTAACATATACATTATAGTATTTTTCTGAGATTTTAACAAACTAGAATTTTAAAAGTGCCTTATTTTATGTCAAATAGGAGAAAACTTAAGTTGGACCTTTTTTTCCTAAGGTCAGTTTTTATTTCAGGAAAATTTATTTTTAACCACCTTATAAGTAATTAAAAAAAAAAAAAAAGATATTTACTGCTAACTTAAAATGAACTGCTTTAATAGCTGAAAAGGTGTAGGCTTTCCCTGCCTAACATCATAAACCTTAAATTCCTTAGAAAATATGTAATTGATTTATTATAATGCTATTAGTGGCTTGAACATGACTTTATGGTGATATTCTTACTAAAAAGATTTTTTTATTTTTCATATATGGTGACTAATGAATTTCTTAATGAAAAATTCATACTGAAACAACACAGCCAAGTTCGAATAGCACTAATGTAAACTGTTACATTAAAGAATCTGGAACAGCTTCAGTCCCTTCAATAAGGAAACTAATGAGAAATGCCCTATTTGGTATTTTTACAGGTACCAGATCACCATGTGGTACCACCTATGTCATATATAACACCAAGCTATCAACCCATTCCTGTGATGACTCATTTGTACACACTACAGGGAACCCTGCAAAGACCTAGGGTCTCAGGAACTAAGCCTTCTGAAAATTATACAATTCCTGAGTTCCAAATCATGTGTGAATAATCAATGTGACCCAAGGGAAGGTAAGATTACCTACTGCTATGATTCTTAGACTTTACTAAAGCAATTTTTAGCTCTTTTGAATTAGAGAAATAAAGAAGCTATAGGGTCTCTTACTAGTAATAGGTACTTAGACACACTTAAGATTTTGCTTACAATTTTGGGAAGCTTATGAACTTTGGAGCTAATCCATGGCCCAACAGGCTTCAAAATCCTGTTATAAAGAAATCTAAGCATCCTTTTATCCAAAGACAGCCCTTAGTTAGACAAAATTTCTGTTCTGCATTCTTAAAGGTACTGGCACACTGACGTGTGACCATTCAGAACACAAGGAAGGGTTTTTAATACGCATTTATTCTGGAGGCAAATTTTCTTTTCTGTTTCAGATGGCTGCATTAAAAAAATTATTTTGCTTATGTTTATCGTAGATCCCTTAATTTCTGAGGTATATCATTATAAATTCTTACTAACTTGAGATTTTTTTCACTGTTTTAGAGTTTTGTTTTTTGTTTAGGTTTCAATGGGAGTTAAAGTCAAGGTTTGCATGGGATCCAGTGAGTTAAGACAAAATTCTGTTGGAATTCCTCCCATGAGTGTGTAATTATCATAAAATAGAGTTTCAAAGAATTTCATAAGTGTTCTTCAACATATTTTTGGTGCTGGGTATTTTTTCAGCGTTCTGCTAGTTGTCTTCATACAGTGGTACCAAAGTCAGGATAAGCCATTACTCTGATGGTGTTTACATACCCATGGTGTTACATACAGAACAGTAACTACAAGTACACGAGCAGTTAATGAATAGGAAGGAATCACAGGATGGTTAAGGAGCGCATGACAAAGGGAAGGGAAGTAGAGTAAATGGATAAAAATATATATAGCATATATGTAAAATGGGGCATTATTTAGCCTAAAAGTCAAAGGAAATTCTGCCATTTTTGACAACTTGGAAGAGCCTGAAAGGACATTATGCTAAGTGAAATAAGCCAGTCACAGAAGGATAAATGCTGCATGATTCCACATATATTAGGTATCTAAGATAGTCGAACTCAAGGAATCAGAGAATAGGACAGTGGCTGCTACGAGCTGGAGGGGGAGAAGAGAGATAGGGAGAAGTTGATTAAGTTTTGGTTATGTACAAAAAACATGTTTCAGAGATCTATGGTGCAACATAGCATGTATAGTTAATGATATTATATTGTGCATTTAAAAATTTATTAAGAGGGTATATTTCATGGTAAGTATGTTTGTGACAGAAAAAAGAACTAAAAACAGGATTCTGAGATGATGGATATGTCTATTACCTTGATTATTGTCATGGTTTATGAGGTGTTTGCATCTGTACAAACACATCAAATTGTTCACATTAATATGTGCAGGTTTTTGTAGATCAGGTATACCTTAATAAAGCTTTTAAAAAATATTAACATATTGGTGTCCTCAAGAAGGAAACAATGCGATATATAAGGTAAACCTACAACATACCAAGTAAAATATTCAAAAAACAAAAACAAAAAGGACCAATTTTAGCAATACAAACATTTACTAATTGTGTCTATAATCTCGAGAAAGAGAAAATAGACAGTCCAGGGGGTGGGGAAGTGTGTTCTGTTTTTCTTTTTTTTTTTAAATTTCAGATTGTTATCGGGTGTAGATACTATTTGGCTACATCATTTACTTTTATGTGCATAAAGTCAGATTTATAGGTGTGTCCTTGTCCCAGAAAGCGTGCAATATACCCAATTGGGAGGGGATTATGCTGTTATGAACATTTGACTGAAAGCATCTTTTATACAAAAAGTCTTTTTTTCCTTTTGGGTAAATATCTAGAGAGGGATTACAGGATCACATGATAACTCCATTGTCATTCTTTGAATACTCTCCATACCCCTTATCACAGAGGTTGTAATGGTTTGCAGTCCCACCAACAGTGTGTGAGTATTCTTTTCTCTTGGCATCCATGCCAGCATCTGTTGCTTTGGCTGCACTGGTTTTCAACCTGCCTAATGCCATGGCCCTTTAATACAGTTCCTGTGGGTCAACCCATAGGTTGAGAACTGCTGCTTTGGGGCTTTATGATTTCAGCCATTCTCAATGGGGTTAGGTGGTATCTCAATGTGGTCTTTATTTACATTTCCCTGATTATCAGAGATGATCAGCATTTTTTCATGTGTTTCTTGGCCTTTAGTCTATCTTTGTAAGAAAAGTTTCTGTTCTTGTCTCTTGCTCAATTTTTAATGGGGTTGTTTGATCTTTTCTTATTAATTTGCTTGAGTTCTTTGTAGATTCTGGTTGTCAGTCCTTTGCCAGATGTGTAGTATGAAAATATATTCTCCCATTCTATAATTTGTTTATTTGCTTTGTTAATTGTGTCCTTGGCTATGCAAAAACTTTTTAACTTGATCAGGTGCCATTTATTTATTTTTGTTGTTGCTATGATCACCAATGAAGTCTTCTTCATAAATTCCTTCTCTAGGCCAATAACTTTAAGAATTTTCCTCACACTTCTAGGATTTTTATAGTTGCACGTCTTAGGCTTAAAACTTTTATCCATTGTAAGTTAATTTTTGAGAGTGATGAGAAGTATGGGTCCTATTTAGTCTTTTACATGTGGCTATACAGTTCTTCCCGCACCACTTATTGAACAGAGATTCTTTACTCCAGTGGATGTTTTGGTTTGCTTTGTCAACCATCAGATAGCCACATGAGGATGGTTTCTTCTCCAGATTCTCTATTATGTTCCAAAGGTGTATGTATCTACTTTTATACCAATACCATGCTGATTGGATCACTATAGCCTTGTAGTGCAGCATGAAATCTGGGAAAGTGATGCCTCCAGATTTATTCCTATTTTTTAGGATTGTATTGGCTATTTGGGGTCTCCTCTGGTTTAATATGAAGTATAGGACTATTATTTCAAGATATATAGAATATGACATTGGTATTTTATTGGGGATGGCATTGCATCTATAAATCACCTTGGGTAGCATAATTTTTTTTTTTTTTTATTCTGCCATTGCATGAGCATAATATGTATTTCTATCTATTAACATCCTCTGCAATTTCCTTTCTCAGTATCTTGTAGTTATCTCTGCACAGATCCTTGACCTTCTGGTTAAATATATTCTGAGGTATTTTATTTTCACTGATGCTGTTATAAAGGATATTGTGTCTCTAGTCTCAGTTTGACTATTGTCAGTGAGTATGAAAGCTACTGATTTGTGTACACGGATTTTATATCCTGACACATTCTGTATTCATTTGTCAATTCCAGTAGCCTTTTGACTGGGCCCTTAGAGTTTTCAAAGTAAACTAGAAACATGTGATCAGTGAAGAGCAGTAGTTTGACCTCCTCTGTTCCTAGTTAGATACCTTGATGTCTTTCTCTTATCTGATTGCTCTGGCTAGGACTTCTAGCACTATGTTGAATAGTAGAGGCAAAAGAAGACTTTTTTTTCCTGGTTCCACTTCTAAGTAGGACTACTTCATCATGATAAATTATTTTTTGATGTGCTGCTGAATTCTGTTTGTTAAGATTTTATTAAGTATTTTTGCATCTACATTCATTAAAGATGTTGGTTTGTAGTTTTCTTTCTTTGGTCTTTTGTGACTTTGGTATCAGGGTAATATTTACTACATAGAAAGAGTTGGAAAGGGTTCCTTCCTTTTTTTTTTTTTTCTTTTTTTGAGACACAGTCTCGTTCAGTCACCCTGGGGTTGAGTGCCATGGCATTATAGCTCACAGCAACATCAAATTCTTGGGCTGAAGGTATCCTTTTGTCTCAGCCTCCCAAGTAGCTGGGACTATAGTTGTCTACCACAAAACACAACTAGTTTTAGAGATGGGGTCTCACTCTTGCTCATACTGGTCTCAAACTCCTGAGCTCAAACAATCTGCCCACCTCAGCCTCCCAAAGTACTAGGATCACAGGCATGAGCCACCACATCTGGCTTGATTTTTTCCTTCTTGATATTATTGAATAGAATCTGCAATATAGGCAAATATTCTTCTTTGAGGGTTTGATAGAGTCCTGGTGTGAAACTGTCTGGTCTGGAACTTTTTTTTGTTAGAAGATTTTTGATGCTTCAATTTTGGTATGAAATGGTCTGGTTCAGGGTTTTTTGTTGTTGTTGCTGCTGTTAAAAGATTTGTAATTGTTGCTTCAATTTTAGTGCTTGATACTGGTTAGTTCAGGAGCTCTATTTATTCCTGATTGAGTTTAGGTTCCTGAAATTTGTCCAATTCCTCTACATTTTCAAATTTCTGGGCATAGAGACTTTTATATTATTAATAATGATACTTTGCATTTCCATGTTGCTATTTTCCCTTTTTAGTTTTTGATTGAGCACGTTAGAAATCTTTCTTTCTTGTTTCTCGTTAATCTAGCCAGAGGCTTATTTATTTTGTTTACCTTTTCAAATAAGCAACTTTTTGCTTCATTAATCTTTTTTTTAATGATTCTTTCATTCTTGATTTCATTTAGTTTTGTTCTTATCTTGGTTGTTTCTTTTTTTCTGTTTTGTTTGGGTTGGTTTGTTCTTCCTTTTCTAGTTCTTTGAGATGATTCACTAGATAATTGATTTGTTATTTTTCTGATTTCTGGATATTGGCATTTAAAGTAATGAGTTTCCCTCTCAGACTGCTTTTGCAGTATTCCACAGGATACTTTGTTTTTCAAAGAATCTGTTGATTTCTGTTTTTTTCTCCTCCTTGACTCAACTATTATTGAGCAATAAGTTATTAAGTTTTCAAGATGTGTAGAGAGTAGTATTTCTGTTGGAATTGATTTCTAATTTTATTTCACTGTGGTCTGTAAGATACACATGGCATAATTTCTATTTCTTTTTTTTGTGGCTAAAAACAACAATATTTATTTATTTATTAATTTTTATTTTTACATATGCATGTGTTAATTAGGTTTCCATTTTTTTTTTTTTTTTTTGCCTTCACAAAATTAAAAAGACTTAAAATTTAATACCAACAACAATGTTTAAGATAAGGATTAGAAACAAAAACCTTGTAAAGAATGAAGGAACAGATCCTTGGTAACTTTGTCTTTAATTTTATTTATTTCTTTAGAGTTTTTTTTTTTTTTTTACTTCTTTTTGATGGTTTTCAACTTTCTCTTCAATTCTATTCATTTTATTTGTCATCCATATTCTGAATTCTATTTCTGTCATTTAACAATTTCTTTATGCTTGTAATATTCTGCAGGAGCTCCATTGTGATACCTCGGGGGAGTTGATCTATTCTGACTTTTCATGTTGCCCAGGTTCTTTTAGTGGTTGCTTCTCATATGAGAGTTCTTTTTTTAACTCTAAGCTAAAGGGTTAGACTGACTCTGTTTTAATTGCTGTCTTCCCTTCCTTCTTTTCTTTTCCATTTCTGGTGTTCCATACTGTCACCCTGTGACTTACAGTACTGTCTCTGAGTAGAATAACCTGAATGATGGCATATGCCTGCTCTTCTCCCCACTTTTCCCAAGGGAGGCTGCTGTAGGCTGAGTTGAGTCCTCCATCTTGGCCAGAAACCTTCAGGGACAGAGCAAACAACACAAGACATGAGATGTATAGAGGTCAGCTCACCTTTAGCTGATTTAAGAAGCCTTTGACTGGGATGACTAGGATGACATTCTACCCCACACACCTCTCAGCCTCTAATAATCTGGCCCAAGAATATTCTCATAGTGCTGAGTCATTCCTTCTTTTTAAGTTAGTCTCTTTTCTGTTTGCTAAAAGATTTTATAAGAAGCTATAACAAATGAATTATAAAGTGATCATCTGAGTCAAATAAATTGCATACTCATGATGCTTGTCCTCTCATCTTTTGTTTCTCAGTCTTTAACATCTCAGTAAGGGGTATGGCTACCTTCCCAGTTATTCAGGACAGACAGGGTATTTTTATATGTCTATATTTTTGATATGTCTATAATTTCCATAAGTTTTCCTGGTCTTGTGAGAATTAAGAACTGTTTGAAAACAAGGGCTGTGTGAGGTGTGAGTGGATCACATGGGAAATCTGAAGTGCAGTTCTTCTCTTTAGTAATCTCGAATTTTGCTCAGATAAATGAAAGCTTCTGAGCACATTAGGCTTGAAAAATAGTTCACATGGTTCTAAACATTTAAATATGCTCCAAAGAAGTAATTGTAGGAAAGTTATACTCTTTGGCTAAATATAATATTATTTGAGAGAAGAATTAGACTGTCTCTAATATAGAAATATTTGTAATCAGGATCCTATTTAAGTCATTAGTTCTGAGAGCAGTTAGCCTAAAAAAAGACTAGCCTTCAATAGTAACCCTTACTTTTGAAGTTTCTACCAGGAAAATCTGCCCAAGACTACACATTAATATGTGGAATATAAAAAATAAATGACCTCATAGAAAGAGAGTGGAAAGGTGGTTATCAAAGATGTGGGAAAGGATGTAGAGACAAGGGAACATGTGTACACTATTGGAAGTAATGTAAATTAGCATAACCTCTATGAAATTTGTAAATCATGGATATCAGCTCCCTCTCAAATACTTAGCTTGCAAATATTTTCTCCCATTCTGTGGGTTGTCTGTTGATTATTTTTTCTGCCATGTAGAACCTTTAAATTTAAAGTACTGCTTATCTATTTTTGTTTCTGTGCTTGTCTCAGGAAATGGGTTGAACCAGGGAACACTTGGTGATCTGGGTCCTGTGCTTTGTCTCAGTGAATAGAATGGTGAAGCTGAGTGGAAATGGACTAGGTAAGGTCGGTCTGACCACTCAATGGTGGGAGAAAGCACTGGCTCTGCTGGGGGGCGGGGAGCAGTCCTCAGAGCCCTGGAGAAATGCCTAGGTAAGGAGGAGAGCAATTGTTGCTGTGCCAAAGTTTCAGCACGGGGAAAGCAGGATGGTCCTGTTTCCCTAGCCAAAAATCATGAGTGCCGTCTACTTTCCTCTCATGCCCCATATCCAGTGGGGCTCACTCCTCTATCCTGACTATGGTAGGTAGGCTGGACTCTTAATTACTGCAGTTTGGTTCTAGTCTACAAGCTGCCCTGCTCAGGGCAAATTCAGATCTCTCCAGCAACTGTCCTCCTGCTCTAGACCTGTGAAGGAGGGGAGCCTGACTGAAACCCACACTACACTTGCTTCTCAATTCTGGCTTTGGAAGACCTTCCCCTACTCAAGACTCAGATCTCCAATCTCCAAACTGAATCTTGAATGCCAGCAGCTGCCATTGTAGGATCTTGAGCAGTTTGTTATGAGCTGGGATTGATAATACATCCTTCTATTCAATAACAAATACAGAGATCATTATTCATCTTTAAGGTGATTTTGCATATCTTTCTCCTGAATATGCATTTATTTTACAATCCCTAGTTTGTAATTTATTGGTGACTTTCTACTTTTATTTCCATATTGTGCAAGTTGAGTTGCCTTCTGTCAGAGCCAGCACTAAACAGAAGGATGTGCCTGCTTTGTAATCCTAGACAATTGCTGCCTGGGCGAGTACCATTATAAATAGCAACTGGAAATGGACAAGACAGAAAGCCCAGACTGACCCCTGACAGTATATGGCATTGCCCTTTTGTTCTTGTGAAGTCAATTTATATGGAAGATTCAGATTATTTTCAATTAATTGTGCTAGTTAATGTCTGAGAGACACTATCTGTTATGTTAGCAATCAAGATATATTGTTTCCTTTGTACTTCCATTATCTTTTGGCCATGCAATTCTTTTGGAAGAAAAAAAGTAATTAAGTTTTCTCAGAATGATTTATTCTTTGCAAATATATTCTGCTTATTGTTTCTGATTCTATTATTTCTTTTCCTGAGCAACAGAATCATGCATGACAGTCACCACATAAAAATATAAAGAGTTAAAACATATGAGTCATAAAGTCCTCAGTGACATTATGATCTGAATAGGGATCTAAATTATGTTTCCTGAAAAATAAAAAAAGTACCCTTTTTTTAACCTCTGTGCCAAGTGTTTCTGCCTAGAAGACTGTGTAGTGTAGTGGAAGCATATAGCACAGAGAAAGTCTGATTTTGAATAACAACTCTGTCATTTTATTACTTTGTAAACTTGGTAAGGAGCTTAGCCTTTCAAAGCCTCAGTTTTCCAGTCTGTAACAGGAGAGTGTATGACATGTCATTTGTCACATGATTATGTCTTATCTCAATTGTTAGAGTCTGGCCCAACATTGGGTACTTTACTAATATCTTAAGTCGTTTTGTAAATACACCTGCTACTTTGCCTCCTATGCTGACATGCTGAGATGGGGTCTATTCTTCATTGTTTTATCTCCATTGCTTTTCCTCTTCATTTTGGTGGAGCTTCACTCCATGTGGCTCTGCTGCACTTTGTATTTCCTAGTGACAGGGAACCCTGGAACCTGGAGAATGAATAAGATCTGGTGACAATGTGTCCAGACACTGATGAGCTTGTAGGAATTACACAGGACTGTTCTTGAGGCCAATCAGAGGACTAAGAGGGAACACCATACCTGTCCTTAGGAGAAGACCCTGCAGCCATGAGTAAATCTCCTCAGGGGCCAAGATGTCTGACTAGAAACCGTCTACATAATCACTCTCAAGGAGAGGATTGAAAGTGGTGGGTGGTTATTCTCCTTCATATCAATTTTCTAAGAGAGAGCACCGGGAATCAACAGAGAAGTGATGGGAGGGTTCCAAAGTGAAAGAGGAGGAAGTGAGGGAGCCTAATTGCTAGGAATGTAGGAAGTAAACACAAAGGCTTGCACATGTGCAGAGAGGACAGAAGAGAAAATCCTGAGACCCCACACATCCCCTGCAGACATTGCTTTCGGAGCAGCAGGAGGGCCCCTCCACTGCAGCAAGTTGCTAGATGGACACAAGGAGCTGACTGGAAACTGCAGTGGCATTGCTCTAGACAGAAGGCACAGGAAGGACCCACTGCTTATGGGGCTGCAGCTGATGACACTTTGAGATCCCAGGCCCAGGGCACTGCTTCCACCCTGGGGACAGATATGTTGCTTCTGCCTCCCCACCATCTCTTCCAGACTGAAGAGAGTCTGGGGAGGTTAGGTGCTTTTGCAAGTCCTGGGTGGTGCTGCGTGACCCCACTGCCATCAAGCAATCTGAGCACCCACTATTGCTGCTCCCTAAGCAGCCAAGCTCATGCAAAGCTGCTAAAGGACCCAGACAGTAGAAGAGCCAATAATAGCCTTTGGGACCCATCATTGCCGTCTGGGTAGGGTACAGATACTGCTGCCATCACCTGGATAACACTGCCACTTACAAACCCACATGAGGTGAACATTCACCCTATGTGCACCCACCACCCATATTGTTTCTGCACCATATGCTACTGAGCTTTCCCACCATCTGTTGCACATCTGCTGCACACCTAACACCCATGACAACTGCAGGGTAAAGGGAGACACAAGAGAGCAGCAGTGCTAAAGTCTCATAGCACATCTCCTCCTTGGTCAATTTTCTGGAGTAGGATTCAAGGGCAGCATCAAGGGACCTCTTTCTTCACTGAGCACCGGAGTTCCCAGCTAATGAGAACAGGTGTGCAGCAAAGCTATCTATTTTCATTTAACAAGGAACCAGCATAAAAACTCTGGCTAAAGAGTAAGCTAAGCTAAGCCAAGCTAAACTAAGCTATCTGACTAAGATTAAGAAAAAAAAAAAAAAAGACTTTTTAGATACCCTCAAATGATGATGATAGTTTCACAGCAATGACTCCAACCATAAGGATGCTGTTTAAATGTCACATATGGAATTCAGGCTATGAATGAAAAATAAGATCAATGGGGTTGATGAAAAAGTTGAAATCCAACACGAAGATGCTCCCCCCAAAAAATTCAGGACATGAATGAAAAATTTTGACAAGGATATATAATTAAAAAAATTAACTTCTAGAAATGAAAGAGTCATTTAGGGAATTTCAAAATATAGTAGAGTGTTTTAACACTCGACTAGAATAGTCAGAAAAATAATTTAAGACCTTGAGGACAAGAATATTGGATTAACTTAGTCTGTCAAAGATATAGAAAAAAGAATCGAGAAGAATGAACAAGTCCTCAGGAAATATGATAATATGTAAAGTGAATAAGTAATAATCATAGGCATCACCAAGGGAGAAGAAGAAAAAGCAGAAAGCATGGAGAAACTATTTGAAGGAATAATTGAGGAAAATTTCTCTGATATTGCCAGAGATTTAGAGAACCAGATATAAGAATGTCATTGAACTTCTGGGAGAGTAGACATGGCCAGACATATAGTTATCAATCTGGGCAAAGTCAAAGTTAAGGAGAAAAATCCTGCAAGCTGCAAGATGAAAGCATTGAAAAACCCATCAGACTAACGAAGACTTCTCAACAGAAACCTTATAAGCCAAAAGAGATTGGGGTTCCTTTTTTATTCTTCTTAAATAGAATAACTTTCAACCAAGAAATTGGTATTTTGTAAAACTAAGTTTCATAAATGAAGGAGAAATAAAGTCTTTCCCATATGCTCATTTCAATAGTTGCAGAAAAAGCATTCATTAATATCCAGCACCTTTCATGATAAAAACCCTCAACAAACTAGGCATAGAAGAAGCATACCTCAGAAGCATACATTACCTCCTGAAATGTAAATGAAAAGCTTTCCTTTAATGCAAGAAAACACCAAAAGAATTTGTGACCCTTAGACATGCCCTACAAAATATGTTTAAAATACTCTATACATGATAACCAAACAAGTACTTCCCACCAGTATAAATAACACCTAAATGTTAAAACTCACAGCTTTTATAAAATAGTAACACAAAAAAGGAAAAAAAAGAAACTCTAACAATCAACACGATAAACTGAATAGTATCTCACATATCAATACTAACATAGAATGTAAATGGTCGTAGTGCTCCAAAAGATATAGATGGGCTAAATGTATAAGAAACACAACCCAAATATACAAATATATGCTTTCTCACAAAAATTTATTTAACTCTTAAAGATTCTAATAGACTGAAGTAAAGGGGTGAAAAAAATTTCCATACAAGTAAAAACTGAAAGCCAGCTGGAGTAGCTATTCTCATATCAGATAAATAGACGTGAAATCAATACTAGCAAAAAAATACAAAGATGGTCGTTATAGAGGGAGGCCATAAAGTTCATGTGCAAATTAAAATAGTTCTCTATTTTAATAGTCATTAAAAAATACAGTAATGTTTCAGGATATAAAATCAGTGTCCACAAGTCAGTGGCTTTTGTATACGTCAACAGCTAAGATGAGAGGTTAATTAAGGACTCAGCTCCCTTCACCATAGCCCCAAAGAAAATGAAATACTCACGAATATACCTAACAAAAGAG
>CAUYPK010101693.1:0-12541 GCA_963574355.1 Loris lydekkerianus | reverse complement strand
GCGAAGAGTAAAAGTTTGATCTCTTCTGACCCTATATGGATACATGTGATCACCTTTTCTTCCCTAATTGTAATGGAGAAAACTTCCATTACAATGGTAAAGAGCAGTGGAGACAATGGGCAGCCTTGTCTGGTTCCTGATCTGAGTGGAAATGATTCCAAGTGAACTCCATTCAACATGATATTGACTGTCGGTTTGCTGTGGATGGTCTCTATCAGTTTAAGAAATGTCCCTTCTGTACCGATATTCTTGAGTGTTTTGATCATGAAGGGATGCTGGATATTATCAAAAGCTTTTTCTGCATCAATTGAGAGAATCATATGGTCTTTGTTTTTTAATTTGTTTATATGCTGAATTATGCTATGTTAACCAGTGTGATGAAAATATGTCACATGGTATATACAATCAGTGTATGGTGCCCCATGATTGCATTAATGTTCACAGCTATGATTTAATAATAATTTTTTTAAAAAAAAAATGACATTTGCACTAGACTGTTTTTCACAGCTCAATTTACAATCACTAAAATGTGGAAACAACCTAAATGCCCACCAACCCTGGAATGAATTAACAAGTTGTGGTTATATGTATACCATGGAATACTATTCCGTCTTTAAAAAAAGATGGAGACTTTACATCTTTTGTATTGACCTGGATGGAGGGGAACACATTCTTCTTAGGAAAGCATCACAAGAATGGAGAAGCAAGAATCCAATGTACTCAGTTCTAATGTGAAGGCAGTAGAGAACCTAATACAAGCTACAGGGTAGGAGAATGGAAGAGCACGTGGAGAGCAGGAAAGAGAGGGATAGGGGATCTTGTGTACGACACACATCTTGGAGTCTGGACACAATTCTAAGAGGGACTTTACCTAACAAATGCAATCAATGTAACATAATTCTTTGTACCCTCAATGAATCCCAAACAATAAAAGAAAAATCTAAACAAAAATCAGTCAATGCAATTTCCATAGAACTGAATATAAAAAAAATCATATCCTCATATCAGTATATGCATAAAAAGATATTAACAAAAGCTAATACAGATTCATGATAAAAACTCAGCAGACTAGGAATAGAGGAAACTTTCCTCAACTTAATAAAAAACACTTACCAAAAATGTATGCAATTAACAACATACTTAATAGTAAGAAACCAGGTACCTCATTCCTAGGATCAGCGACAAGGAGTCACACCTCTATCAAAATCATACTAGAAGTCCTAGTTAGTGCAATGATGGAAAAAAAGGAAAACTATTCAGATCGCAAAGAAATAAATAAAAGTCTTTACTGAGGAATGGTATTAAAAATCATAAAATGAGGACGGTTGGGGCTTAGTTGAGAAGACCCAGAGGAGCCTGATTAAAGTTGGCAAGGATATGGTCCATCAACACACAAAACAATGAACCTAGGCACACATCTTTCACTAAAATTAACTTAAAATGGATTATAGACCTAAATGTAAAATGCAAAACTGTAAAATTTCAAGAAGAAAACATAGGCAAAAATCTACATGAGCTTGAATTTGTTTATTAATTTTAGATACAATGACAAAAGCATGATCTACGAAAGTTAAAATCAATGTTACTTTATTAATATTAAAATTATTTTACAAAAATAATGTTAACAGAATGAATAGACAAGGTACAGACTGAGAGAAAATATTTACAAAGTATATATTTGATAAAGGGCTTGTATCCAAAATTTACAAAATATTCTTAAAACTTGACATTAAGAAAACAAACAACATGCTTTAAAAAACTGATCAGAATCTTTATCAGAGAACCTGTAAAGATGGTGAATGTGTCTATGAAAAGATGTTCAACCTCAAGTGCTCTTACCTTTGTGATTTTCCTATTGCTACTGCAATAGATGATCACAAGCTTAGTGGCTTAACTCATGCATATTTGTTCTTCCATAATTCTAAGGTCAGAAGTTCAAAATAAATCTTATAGGCAAATATCAAGGTCTTAGGAGAGCCATGGTCCTCCTGGCGGCTCTAGGGGAGAATTCATTTCATGTTTTTTCTGGCTTCTAGATACCTAGATGCTTGAAAATATGTATGTGCGGCAATTTGTTTACACACATATAATTTCCTTGCTCTGCCAACTACGATGGCCTAGAAGCCATGGCACCGTAGTAGCAATGAGCATGTCTAGCACCCAGATCATGGCTTTTACTATTATTTGGTGAAAGGAACTCTAGGATCCTTGAAGTGGCTTGTAGGTTTACAGAAAGAAATAATTAAGACTAGCCTGGATCATCTTTTTTTTTTTTTTTTTTGGAGACAGAGTCTTACTTTGTCACCCTCGGTAGAGTGCTATGGTGTCACAGCTCACAGCAACCTCCAGCTCTTGGGCTTAGGCAATTCTCTTGCCTCATCCTCCTGAGTAGCTCGGACTACAGGCGCCTGCCACATGCCCTGCTATTTCTTTGTTGCAGTTTGGTTGGGGCCAGGTTTGAGCCCAAATTAGGTTATACTGATTGCATTTGTTAGGTAAAGTTCCTCTTAGAATTGTGTCCTGCCTCCAAGATGTATGTCGTACACCAAGATCCCCTATCCTTCTCTTTCCTGCCCTCAGTATATGGGGCCAGCGCCCTACTCATTGAGCCACAGGCACTTCCCTGGATCACCTTTTTGTAATAGCAAGTAAGGAAATGAGGGGGAAAAAATCACAGTTCTGGAGCCGCATCAATAGACACGGGAGATAACTCAAAAGAGCTCCACATGACAGAAAGCTGAAGCAATTTGAGCAATAAAACATACTACTGGATTATAGCCTGAAGTATTATGTTAAGATCAATTATTGTAAATTGAGCTGCAATAAACAGTCTAGTGCAAATATCCATGAGTTCATACTAAGATAAATGAATGACTGAATCAATAAATGAGTGGGGAAGAACAAATCTCCTCTGCAGAAGAATTCCAAATAATTTATGTTCAAGGAGGTGGTGCATAACTCCCCACTCTAAGTGTGGGCTGCACGTGGTGACTCCTTTTAAAAAAGTAACATATGAAAATGGGAGGAAAAGTAACTTGACAGTGGAAATATCTGGCAGACGTCACCACAGAGAAATGGCCAGTGTTGACATCAACAGTGGTAAGTCATCCCAGTGGTATGTCTGTCCCCTCGCTATGATGTGATCAGAATGGCACTTCGTTAGCTTTGTTCTCTTCCTCCCCCAAACTCATAATCCCAGTTTAATTACGAGAAAAACATCAGACAAATTCCAAAAGAGCAGCATGCTACACAGTACCTGACCCATATTCCTCCAGACTGTTAGGGTCGTCAGAAACAAGCAAAGTGTTTCCAACAACCGGCCCAGCCAAAAGGAACTTGAGGGGGTAACGATGAGAGGCAATGTGCTGTCCTAGCTGGGATCCTGCAATGGAAAAGCAGCATTAGGTAAAACTAGGAAAATCTAAACAAAGTATGGACTTCAGTAACACCAGCAATGGCTCACTAATTGTAACAAGTGTGCTGTACTAATGTAAGGTGCTAATTAGGGGAGACTGGGTGTGGATTATATGAGAACTGTCTGCACAATTTTTTTCTGTAAATCGAAAACTTGTCTAAAAGCAAAAGGTTTTTTAAAGAAAATGTTTTTTCTAATTTATCTAGATCACCATCCTGTAACAAATTTTCACTGCAAAATTTTGGTATACACATTTTTGTACTTCTTTATGATCATGTTTGTACCAAGTGATCTTGGGTACATCTAAGTTTGGTCAATAGATCTCTGATGCAGTAGCAGGTCAGACCTAAATTATATAAATAATTTTATTAGAAATAAATATATCATTTATCTTTTACATGAATAATTCACATTTGGCAGATATTTCTGTAATACAACATTTGAAGTTCTTAAGTTTTTACATAAATTAAGACTTCAGTTCTACATGACGAAATAACAGCTTGGGGAAGTACAATGCACTACCTTTATCCTCTTAGACTGCAATAAAAAGAACAGTGCCTCGATTCTAAAATAAAATATTCACATCAAGTAGCAGCTTCTTGAGAATCTGAATATTCCAAATGCAAAGCAACAGAGGATCCATTTCTAATAATCAGTGATTTATTTCAACAGTTCAATGATGTACTTCATTGAAAGTATAGTATTTTATTAAAGAGTTGAAACCCACTTTAGATACTATTTATTCTGGACATAATTATATTACATACCCTTTTAGTATAAATTTTAATGAATCTGTATGCTAATATTATCTCAAAATGAGGAAAGCAGGTTTATATACTTAACAAGTGACCCCTCATTAAAAGAACATTAGAATATTGAATGAAAGGTGATGCTGAATTTTAATTTACTACTATCCGCTTACTAATGTAACGCTAACAGACATATTCTGAATTTGACTGAAGTCAATGGATAATCATAAAAACAAAAATGGATCAAAAGCAGCATATTTTTCATTAAAATATGAAGTTCTTGATGTTTGTTAATTTTATTTGTAGATTAGTTTTTAGTTGTATAATAGGAAAGAAACCATAATCGTGGAAATTTATATCAAATTTTATTTTATATATAGGTTGATTGCATTATGACGAAAGTAACAAAAGGTAATATTACAGGTCTAAAAGATTTTTTTGGTGTATGTGAGAGAAATAAGTACATTACTCAAATTTCAAAAACATGGCATACAGGGCTGATAAAATCCCCTAATAGCCAATGTTGAAAAGCACCAATTATTATTTTGAAGTGAGTCAATGCTAGATTTCATCTGTTAATCTTTTGCTTTCACTTTTAATATAATACTAACAGGCAATCATCTTCTACAATGTTTGTTTATTAAGGCATTAGCACTTTTAGTAGGAAAGTCACCAGGTACAAATAAATCTATTACCGATACTGAGATTTAAAAGATATGGAGGCTCAATGAAAGTCAAATTAGAAAACCACGGAAAATGATTTTTTTTTTTTTAATTAAAAGGAAATAGAAGGAATGCTTTAAAGTGGATTTTTCTGGCTCTTCATATCAAGATATCTCCTCTCACAAAATCAAACAGAAATACTCTTTTCATGGGGATTAAAAAGTAAGGGAACCTGAGTCTGCCTAACAGAGAGACAGATTGAAAGTCAATCAAATGGTTGATCTATTTTTACGATACAAGACAACATATTTGACCACTCTTCTCAGTATACAATTAATATTTATTTTCCCATTAAACTGAACTACACTTTTTGAATCTTAGATTCAGATCTGCCACTGAGGAAACCCCGGGAGATGTGAGTGTGAGGGCTTATGTTGTGACAGAAGCCAGTTTATTCAGAAAAAGAGCTGTTGTATTCCACTTCTGTGGCTTCCCTTTCAGTTTTTTGGCAGAGTGTGAAGGTAAAGGGAGCATCCTGCAGGATACGTGATCCTGGGCATTGTAACTCTCTCTGGAACTGATGATACTGATTCAACAACAGCTCTCAGGGCCGATCCCAAAAATGAAACTATTGGATCAGTCACAAGGGGAGCAGGGATTTGAAGAATTTATTTGGATTATTCAAGCAGAAAACACTTTAGTTTCAGTTCATTAAACTCCATTTCTTATTGGTACTACAGGATTTTCTAAAAGATTCCAGAAGTAATTATGCTTCTATTAATAGAAGTAATCATATTTTTAGACTATTCTTTAAATTCTCATTTTTTACAATAAGAAATTATTGTGACTTAATTGAATGAGTAACTGTATGTATATAAAATATAAAATTTAAATGTACATTCAAACTAAGTATATTTGTATTTATATTGAGATAAAATATGCTTATCCTATAATACTAGATTCGTGTGTGTGTCGGTGTATTTTAAGTAACTAAACTTTGAATCTCCTTTTAAAACTTAGGAAAGTTTTATTGCGTAAAAAATTTTCAGATGGAACACAATCTAGATATGGAAAGCATATTTCCCTTGTATCTAAAAATTCTGCTCTACTTTAGCAGTCATACATGGTTATATCTAGAATCAAACTAAATCCATAACATCTAGATATTTTTCCGAACTTGACAACAAAGTTTGGTCAGATCTCTAACAGTATTATAGACATGATCTCTCGAGTCTATAATATCATGTGAAAGAAACCCCATATAAAATTTTATTTTATTATGGGTAAAAGTACATTTAACTTCAGACCCAAGACTAGGGAGATATGTTCATCTTTTAAAAATAAAAAAAGGCAACTGTGCATTCTAACCACTAATCTGTGCTCTCTGCATTCCAATGAATGTTGTCATTTTGATAAAATGCAGTAACTATTCTTTGGCTTGAATAGATCAATCATGAGGTTCTTCCTGTTTTCAGGCTCTTCCTGCAGAAGCTCATCTTTGTCATTGCATTCAGATTTTTTCCCTAAAACAACAAAATAATTTGTAAAAAATAAATAATGGCCTCCCTGTAAATAAACACAAAAGATATTTATCTTCCTTTATCCTTCTGGACATTTCAGAAGATTTAAAACTGCTAATGACTCTTTCCTTCCTTAACCACATGCTACTTCTGCCTCACCAAGCATAACAACTCCCCCATCTTTCTCCCTGGGCTCTGGCTGCTCCTCCTTTGCCCCTCTGGCAGGCTGAGCTTTCTTTACAGAGCAGTCAGTGGTTGAAATTCCTCAAGCCACTCTACTCAACCTAGACTCTCTTCTTAGGTATTCTCACATATGCTTTAGTTACCACATCAATATAGATGATTTATAAATTAGTATTTCCATCCCGGACTTCATCTCTGATCTCTAGACCAAGGTATCCAACTACCCTTGTTAAATGACTCAAAGACACCTTAAAGTGAGAATGTCCCAAACTGTACTGAGGTGCTTTTATAACAGAGCTAACTTTCTTTGAAATTCTTCCCATTGAGAAATAGGGTATCTGTGCCCTCTCTTTGGATCTGTATGGGTTTGTGATTGTTTCAACTAATAAACTATAGCAGAAGTGATGGTATGTGGTTTCCTAGACTAGAACATAAAAGGTCATGGAGCTTCTACCTTCTCTGTCAGAGTTCTCGTGGAAAGCTACCATGTAAAAAATTCAACCACACCAAGGCTGCCATGCTATGAGGAAGCCCAGACTGTGTGTGGAAGCTGTATATAGCCATTCTAGTAGCTAACCTTGGCTGAACCTAAGCCTTTGCTCTAAGCCATGTCAGACTTTAAACATGAGAATGAACAAAGCTCTAGATTGTTCCATTCGCTAGCAATCCCAGCCATTTGATTGTTTTCATCTGAGACTGCAGATAGCGAGAACCATGGAACTCTACCTAAATTCTTTATACATTGATAATACAACGATGATTACAACCCTGATCTTTCAGTATCTCCTGCTGTTTTAATTCCATCATCAACTCCTCTGGATTTCACCTATTAGACAGCTTTTGAATCCATGAACTTTTCTCTATCTTCATCAACAACTCTCCTGTCCAGATGACCATGACCCTTGGCCTAAATGATGGTAATGTCTTTCCTATTTATCAGCCATTCTCCAGACTGCCAGCTGAGTGATCTTTTCCAAAGTCAAATCTCTTTGTATCATCCCATGGTTAGTACTCTTCAGTGGTGTCTTTCCACTGACCATAAAATAAAGAGAAAATATTTTATGAGGATTACAAGGCCCTCCATGATCTAACTGTGGTCTCACTTCCCCCATTCCGCAGTGCTCAGCCTGGGAGACACCACTCTTGCTTATGACTATTTGTCCCTTGCAATGTGACTGGTGTGACTGAGAAACTGAATTTTTAATTTATTCCATTTTAATTAATTTAAATTTAAAAAATGACTACTTGATTCAGTTTATCAGAAAACTTTTAAGTCCATTTGTAACAACTGGAGCACTTAAATTTACTCTTTCAAATATAAACTTAATGAAATGTAAATACAGATCAAGTATTCTCAGTGAATTTTATATCCAAATTGAGGAGGTACTAGAGCTTAAAATGCATGTTAGATTTCAGGGTAAGACAAGAAGGTAAAATATCAAATTAACAATTGTTTACATTGAGTATAATTGCAATAAGATTTTCAACATGTTGGGTTGAATAAAACACTTTATTAAAGTCAATTTCACCTGTTTCTTTTGTTTTTTTAAATTTTTGATGTTATGTAAGTGGCTCTATAAATTTTGATTTTATGTAAGTGGCTCTCATGATATTTTTCTCGGACAGCATTATTTTAGATCTGTTTCTTCCAGACACTCCAGCCCTCAGCTCACTGTGCTTCCTCCCTGCATGGTTTGTGCAGAGGCTCTCATGCTCCCATTCCATTCTTTGCCCAGTCAACCTCTACTTATCTTTCGGCTCTCTGTTCAAGCCTCATTTCCTCAAGGAAAACATTTTTGACCTCCCTGTCTTGGTTGAATTCTCCTATTATCTGCCCTCACAACATGTTGGATCTCAACTTTGTACCATTTGTCACTGTGGCAATTTTTCCTTTGTGTCCTTATTAGATAAATCAACACTACACACTCACCGAACTGCTGGTTTCACAGGGCAGCGTCTGTTTTTGCTCACCATTTCCCCCTTGCGGTTAGCACCATGTCTGGCACACAGTAGCTTGAGCCACAAAGATTAACAAAACACAAATCGGGGCTCAAGAATGTCAGGCTAGAGCTGACAGGAGAGCTTAGTATCCAAACAGCAATAAAACAGCAGCATGCATGTTTTACTGATGGAGTGCAATCTGTAGCTCTGAATGAACTGATGAATGAATGATAGTGTCTTTTCTCCCCCCAATTTTTTCATGCTCCTCTATTGTTAAGGGAAAAATGTCCAAACTTTTTGCCTTATCATTCCCCAGCTTTCCATTCTAGGTTTACTTCCATCCAATGACCTCCTCTGAAGGGTACATTGGTCAGCGCTGGCCAGCCTTTAGGGTCAAGCAAGAATAGATGTGGCTCTATTCTTCTCTGCGATCTCCCTGAAAGCTTCCACATCTCTAGGAGATGATAATAGTATTTGCAACACAGAGTTATTGTGAAGAATAAATGTCATGATGTATATTTATACCTCTCATGCAGGAAGCTTAACATGTTGTAGCTATCAATATTATCTCCAGGCCAAGCACAAGATAATAATAACTACAGCTTAGTAAATGCTTACTCCATACTAGTCATTGTATCAAGTGCATTATTTGAAGGAATTCTTACTGCAGTTACGATCATGTAAAGGAATTGAGGTTCAGGGAGGTTAAGTCATTTGCACAAAAAAGACGCAGTTGGTGAATGGAAGAGATCAGATTCACAGCTAGACAATTTGAGGACAAAGTCCACCCTTTTTACCTATGGTCCCCTATCCAGCAGTAGGCACTCAGGCAATCTTAATTTCCTTTCTCTTTCCATTCACCTTTGTCCCCATGATTTAAATAACCATTCCTCCAAAGCAGCGGTCACGGTCACAACTCCATTTTGCTGTTCACTCTGTTCTCTTTATTTAAATCTAATTTACTTTCTCATGATTTTCTCCAAAGGCTAAAATTCTATTTCATTTAATCATGATCATCTTCCTCTATTATCTACCGTTCCTCTGCATGCGTAAGCCCTATTTGCTAACTAAACACTTTGTTTATAGTAAAACATGCCTTTGATTGCTTTATTATAATGCTCATTGTGTGCAGGGTTATCCTTCCTATTTTCTGATATTCTTATGGTCTGGAGCGGGGTCATACTCATTTTGCATTCCATGTGTCTGACAAGTCTCTAGGAATATACGTAAGTGCTCATTAAATTTTTCTTGACTGGACATTAGCTTAATAGGTGGTCTGCGCAAACCTCTCCTACTTACATCTATATACATATTCACACACATACACAAAGGCGTGCCTGAACACACACATGCATGCCATACGCACACAAACATCCTTGGTCAATCACACAAAAACACAGGCACACACAAACACAAAAGTACGTGCATTTCTGAAAGCATGCACACACATGCACTATGGCCACACACATGCCTGGTGCACAGCACACACTCCAAGCTTAATTCAGTCTTTGTTTCTAGCTAGACAAGCAAAATACTGAGAGAGAAATGAGTTCAAAATGATTTTGTGGAAATCAATGTAGCCTTTTTTCTCCGATTTTATCTAATTAAAAAAACATAATTTTTATATTTAAGTTTAACAAGAAACAATATCTGAAGGGTGTTACTGTTACTTTATTTTTCCACTTCTTATTAAAAAATAAAGCTCAAAATAAAGATGATCTTAGTATCTGGTACTAGAAAAAATCTTTCTCTCTCTCTCTGTTTCTCACCCACCCATCCTTAAATAATGTCCACTCATATACTTTTGGTAAAAGAACAGAAATACTAAGAAAATTCAGACCAAGACCCTTGTGCAAAAAATCACACTATATATATATCTCTGTATTTTTACAAACTGTTTGGCTTTTGGATTTTATGTTCTATTAAGAAATCATAAACTTCTAGAGCAGTTTGCTTTATGATATGAACTTTTAAGCCAGTAATGCTACCGGTAAAAGTTGACTTAAAACAGATACCTTCACCTTTTAAAAACAAATTTAAAAAGTACCACTAACCCAGAAAAGTGATGCTACATTATCATTCACATTTTAACAAAGCAGATTATAAACAACCAAGTGTACAACTGCACACAGAAATAGAATTCTGCTCCAACTCTCTGATGACTTTACTAAATCACAGTAACATCACTTCCAGGTTAGGAACGGGAAGTTGCAGGGGAATTATGGCCCCATTACAAATAGTCAAGTACACGTTACTATCTGCTGGGAGGAGGTGTGGAAGTTATGAACATCTCCTACGGTCTTCACTCCATTAGGTAAAGATATTAAACCCTCAGATCAATAAGACACCATGAAGCTGTTATGATCACTGGCAGTGAAAATAGCCCAAAACACTCGTTTGTACCCACAAAAAGAGGAAGAGTAAGTTAATGTCTTTGGGTACTTGATGTGGCTGCATTCTAAGTCTTTCTGTTTGAGGCATCACCCTCACTAGGAAGCACCACTTAATTTGCATACTCTGCCTGGTGCCTGCAACATGAGTGCTTGAAATGATGATGTCAACTAGGCTTGATTTAGGTCACTTTAAGAGAGCCTAGTAATTTCGGATCTCTTAATGGCATTCGCATTCTTCTAGCTACATAAAGCATGCAAACATTATCCTAATGCCTTTTAAAAAGTTGTCAAAATGCACAGGAAGAACCCGATGTATTATGCGTTTGCCTCCTACTGGCTGAAGCAGGGGGAAGAGTGGCTCAGAGAGATTTCAACTGTGTATAATTACAAGTAGCTCCACAGCTGAACAGCTATTATAAAGCCTGCAGCGCGTGGCATGCGGAAAAGACTATGAATACATGTGCAGCACATAGTGTTGGCTGATTTGTCAAATGTGTGTCACACACCCTGCATGGCGAGCTCACTACTCCCTGCCACTCTGCATTGGGAAACCCGGCAGGAGCAGTGTACCCCTGTTCCCGCCTGCCGGTGACTCCTGCAAGAGAAGAGGGGAGTGGAAAAGCAGAGGCCCGTATTTCTCTTTGCCAGTCTGGTCTGCGGCTTTCCATCTGGTCTTAACGATGGCGTGTGATTAAGGGGAATTATAAATCTGTCAGAAAACAATTAGCCCTCACAGGCCTCTTGTGTGTTTTCACAGTGGACCATACTGCAAGGGACAGCTGCAGGGAAATCAGCCCACTCCTGTGTGAGGCCACTTAGGAATCATTTCAGCAACTTTCAGGTCGGGACCCCACCAGGGGAACTTGCACACACAGGCATCTCCCCATTCCCCGCAGCCTGTGAAGGCAGGAGGGAGGAAGCCTTGCCCCGCACTGTCCTTTCCCCTCTGTGTCTCAGTCCCGGGGGATTGTGTATTTTGTAGAATGCCAGCTTCCAAGAAATACACATCTATTGGGGGATACATCACACACTCGTGCACACACATTCGTTTCATGCACTGAATAGTTAGACATAAAGTAGGTTAAAGAAATGGCTAAACTGAACATGATCAAGGACTAACAATATCACCAAATAGTATGAAATGAGAGAGCAAATGGTCAAAATGCCTGGTTTCCTGGGAAAATTTTATAGAGAAAATGGAACTTGAGATAAGCTACCAAGAATACCTAGAAACTGGGTAAGTTGACAAGAAGGGGCCGGATAAAATAGCGTGGATTTTCAAGGCCCTCGGCCAGCTCTCATGGCAACACCCTCTCATGTTGTAGAAGACTGTTGAAGGGATGGCAAACTGTTGTCTGCTTTGTCACCTCCATGAGGAGAAAACCCGGGAGCCCTTCTCAGTCCTTGAGCAGTTGGTATCCATCAAAGTCACCTGCGCCCCAGGCCTGGCAAGCAGTGCTGTGAACCTGCATGGGACTCGCGCTCAGCAAGACTGCACATGGTTTAAAGCTCTGCTGTGGCTGTCCTGAGATTCTTTTTTTTTTTTTTTAAATTTATTTATTTTTATTGTTAAATCATAGCTGTGTACATTAGTGCAATCACCTGTACCCATTCTAAGATGCACCATAGATGTGGCCCCACCCATTACCCTCCCTCCACCAAAACCTCCCCCCACCC
>CAUYPK010101692.1:0-16723 GCA_963574355.1 Loris lydekkerianus | reverse complement strand
CCCCCCCCCCCCCCCCGACCACCAGCCGGGTGCGCGCCCCGCCTACACCCAACTGCCCCAGGGGGGGTGAGGGCACAGGATTCACCCTAGTGCACAGGGGGGGTGAGAGCACAGGATTCACCCTAGTGCACATGGGGGGTGAGGGCACAGGATTCACCCTAGTGCACATGGGGGGGTGATGGCACAGGATTCATCCTAGTGCACATGGGGGGTAAGGGCACAGGATTCACCCTAGTGCATGTGGAGAGTGAGGGCAGAGAGCTCTCAGACAGAGAGCAGAGCATGTGCAAGGGCCTGGCATAACTTAGGAAGGTCAGAAGCCCAAGCTGAGTACAGGGGGAGGAGGAGGAGACTAATACATGGGTTGCTACGTAAATTTTGAGACAGACTGTGTGATGATCCATTATCCCACTCCCAGGAAACACTGTCGAGAGCGTCCTTTTTGATGCACCTGTGTGTATTTCGACTTGCTCAGTTTATCGGTTTTGCTGGAGGACTTTATTTGTTCCCCTCCATGCGGATTTTATGTTTCTTGATTTTTTTGTATTTCAGAACTTTCATAATGATACATGTAGGATGCTGGACAGGGCCCAGACTGTGGAGGGGACTTGTAGGGCAAGGGTGGAGGTTTGGACTTTGTTCTAGGGATGATGAGAGGAAGTTAAAGGCATTAAAGTGGAGGAAGAACATCATTGGTGGGATTTGTATTTTAAAAGGGCTACTTTGGCTGCACTGACAAGAACAGATTGGAGAGGGGGAAAAGCAAGGACTGGGGGAATCTAAGAGAATTATACAGAGAACAAAACAAGGATCTGAGTGTCGAATGCAAATATCCCACACAGATTGGCTGTAAGTTATGCAGAGAAGATCACCAGAGTGAGCACTGGTGTTTGTGCGTTTGAATATTGTAAATAAAGCATATTGAAAGTCTTCTCTTTTTTCTACTTCTGGGTAGAGTACTGTGGCATCACAGCTCACAGCAACCTCCAACTTCTGGGCTCAAGTGATTCTCTTGCTTCCGCCTCCCAAGTAGCTGGGACTACAGGCACCTGCCACAATGCCCAGCTATTTTTTGGTTACAGTTGTCATTGTTGTTTGGCAGGTCCAGGCTGGATTTGAACCTGCCAGCTCAGGTGTATGTGGTTGGCACCTTAGCCACTTGAGCCACAGGCACTGAGCCGAAAGTCTTCTTTCATTAACTGCATACATTTTTAAGATCTAAAAAATCACAATGTTTTGATATACATATACATAATGATTACTATAGTTAAGCAAATTAATATATCCATCTCCTCACATAGCTACCTTCTTTTGCAGGGAGGGGGCTGTGAGAGCACTTGAAATCTACTGTCTCAGCAATTTTTTTCTAGTGTACAATACAGTACGTAGGTCACCATGAAAGTTTTGAGATACACAAAAATCAAGACAAATGCAGCCCTCCCAGCAACACTGGTGAGCAGAGTAAGCTGAAATCTGCACGGTGAATCAGAAGGAGGCAGCTGACTGTGTTTTTTGAAAGTGAAACGATACATCATAACACAGACTGTCTCTTGAGGTCTCATGCTCCCTGATTTATCTCACATAACTGCATTTTTGCCCTTTGATCTCCATCTCTCCATTTCATCCTCCTCTCCAACTCCCATAACCACCATTCTAATCTCTGTTTTTCTGGTCTTTTTTTTTTTTTTTTGTCTGAGACAGAATCTTACTCTGTAGCCCTGGGTAGAGTGCGGTGGCATCATAACTCATAGCAACCTCAAACTCTTGGGCTTAAGCAATCCTCTTGCCTCAGCCTTCTAAATAGCTGGGACTACAGAGCCGAAAGTCACCTGCCACCACCTGTGGCTAATTTTTCTATTTTAGTAGACATGGAGTCTTGCTCTTGTCCAGGCTGGTCTCAAACTCCTGAGCTCAAGCAATCCATGTGCCTTGGCGTCCCAGGATTACAGATGTGAGCCACCAGGCCCGCCATCTCTATTTCCACATATGTGATTTTTTTAGATTCCACATATGAGTGTAACTGTGTGGCATTTTTCTTTCTGTGTCTGGCTTATTTCCCTAATATTCTCGAGGTCCAGCCATGTTGTTGCAAATAGCAGGGTCTCTGAAGGGTATCCCTTACCCTTCTCTAGGCCCAATGTCCAGACAGCTCGGGAGCAGGATGACTCCTTTGGAGTTTGAGAGTATCTCCAGGACATGCTGGTGAGAAGCAAAAATGGCTTTAGAGGTAAAGGTGGAAAATTGGACACATATATTTGGCTCTCTTTCTTCCTAAAATGGACTAACACAAAAACAAAGAGAACGAGAAAGGAGAAAACAGCAAAACCTTTGGAGTTTAAATGTGAAGACTGGCCCACCAGACCCAATGAAGCTTCACTCTGAGCCCGCAGGGGGAATAGAGCAGTGACAAAGTTCGGGGCTGGTGGCACCTGCTACCTCTAGTGGTGAAAGTGAAGGTGGGGCTTGAAGTAAGAAGGTTGGGGGAAAGGGTTTAGAAGCAGTTAGACCCCCAACCCCACGCCATGCCATGCAGCCACGTGCCGCCTTCTCCACCGCAGTAAGTGGTAAGAGGAGTTTACCTTTGGGGGACAGTAACCAGGGGCTTGTGTACTGGAGATGTCAGAGTGAGTTGAGGTGTAGCAGGCTGCTGTATGGGAAGCAGAGGGATTAAAGGATATTTGGGTCCCCATCTCCCTCCTGTTCTCAGCTCCCGGAACGTGGCTGCCAGGTATATACTCTTCAGGGAGGTAACGGAAGAGTCTGCCCTGGGCATCTGATCAACCCACGTCAAGTTATGTCACCCTCTACCAGGCTAGACCAGGCCAGAAGTCTCTGGGAGGGAATCTCAAGGCAGAATCAATAGCGACTAGTATGTTTGGATATGCGTACAGAGAGAAAGACACAACTGGGGAGAATCTGAGTTTGATTACGGCATGAAAGCCAAGCAAATGGAAGACAAGCCAACTCTTCATTGAGGTGGGGAAAACATCGTGGGGGAGGGGAGGAGTATTCTTGATGTTCACAGCATTTGCATAGTAACGGTGATGGAAACATTAGAGATTGATCCAACCAAGTTACAACATTTATACAGTATCAGACACATGGAATACTAGACGTCTCTAGGCGCGCACGTGAGTGTGTAGTAGAGGTTGTGTGTGCAGTAGAGGTTGTGTGTCTGCAGTAGAGGTTGTGTGTCTGCAGTAGAGGTTGTATGTGTAGTAGAGATTGCATGTGTAGTAGAGGTTGTGTGTGTAGTAGAGGTTGTGTGTGTAGTAGGGGTTGTGTGTCTGTAGTAGAGGTTGTATGTCTGTAGTAGAAGTTGTGTGTGTAGTAGGGGTTGTATGTCTGCAGTAGAGGTTGTGTGTGTAGTAGGGGTTGTGTGTCTGTAGTAGAGGTTGTATGTCTGCAGTAGAGGTTGTGTGTGTATTAGGGATTGTGTGTGCAGTAGAGGTTGTGTGTCTGCAGTAGAGGTTGTGTGTGTAGTAGGGGTTGTGTGTCTGTAGTAGAGGCTGTGTGTCTGCAGTAGAGGTTGTGTGTCTGCAGTAGAAGTGAATTGGGACCTACGGGGAGGGAGGTCTCTGTCTTCTCTGTGGGAAGCCAACAGATAATGTCTGCCGTTGAAATATCACCTGGTAACATCAAACTGCTATTTGAACATTTGGAGTGAAAAACTAACAGAATCAGAGAGCTGGAAGAGGTTGTATTAGAGAGTGTGTCCAGGGCACTACCTGGCTGGTGTGCTATTTTCATAATGCGCTTTGTAAAATTGCTTGACTCTTTCATAACTGCATGGACAGTGTTCATAGAAATAAGCATGAGATTTAAAAAGAAAATTAGTTGTATTACCAGGGCCCTATATCCCATCCTTGGATTTTTTTCCTTATTCCCTTCTTAGTGCTGTCACAGCACATGGGCACCAAGGTGTTGCTTTCCCGGGTATTATGGGTTGGATCGTGTTCCCTCAAATGACGTTAAAGGCCTGACCCAAGGTACTTTAGCACGTGACCTTGGTTGGTGATTGGGTCTTCAGTGAGGTAATCAAGGTAAGGTAAGGTCAGTAGGGTGGGCCATAGGCCAATAGGACTGTGTTTTTATAAAGTCCCCTTATAAAAAGGGGACTTTTTGCTGGTGGGAATGCAAACTAATACATTCCTTTTGGAAAGATGTTTGGAGAACACTTAGGGATCGAAAAATAGACCTGCTATTCCATCCTACAATTCCTCTACTGGGTATACCCAGAAGACCAAAAATCACATTATAACAAAGATATTTGTACCAGAATGTTTAGTGCAGCCCAATTCATAATTGCTAAGTCATGGAAGAAGCCCAAGTGCCCATCGACCCACGAATGGATTAATAAATTATTGTATATGTACACCATGGAATATTAAGCAGCCTTAAAGCCAGATGGAGACTTTACCTCTTTCATGTTTACATGGATGGAGCTGGAACATATTCTTCTTAGTAAAGTATCTCAGGAATGGAAGAAAAAGTATCCAGTGTACTCAGCCCTACTATGAAACTAATTTATGGCTTTCACATGAAAGCTATAACCCAGTTACAACCTAAGAATATGAGGAATGGGGAGAAGGAGGGGAGGGAAGGGGGGAGGTGGGAGGGCGATTGGTGGGATTATACCTGCGGTGCATCTTACAAGGGTACATGTGAAACTTAGTAAATGTAGAATATAAATGTCTTAACACAATAACTAAGAAAATATCAGGAAGGCTATGTTAACCAGTGTGATGAAAATATGTCAAATGGTCTATAAAACCAGTGTATGGTGCCCCATGATCGCATTAATGTACACAGCTATGATTTAATAAAAAAAAGAAAAAATGGGACTTTTGGACACAGAGAGGGACACATTCAGGGAGAGAGCCACGGGAAGATGAAGGCAGAGATCAGGGTGATGGTTTTACAAGTCAAGAAACATGAAAAATTGTCAGCGACAACAAAGGCTGCAAGAGCGACAGGGGACAGGGTCTCTCCCAGCCCTCAGAAGGAGGGGATGCTGCTGGCAGCTTGGTCTCAGATTTTAGCCTCTGGAACTGTGGGATGACACGTGACTCTGAGCCACCAGCCTGTGCACTTCAGCACAGCTGCCCTAACAGGCTGAGAATATGCATGGTGTGTGGGGGCTCAGCTCTGTGCACTCCATAAGGAAAGAGCTGTCTCTAAAGCTTCCTCTGAAGGGAGGAGGAAGGAAGGAGAAAAGGGAAGGAAGGAAGGAAGGAAGGAAGGAAGGAAGGAAGGAAGGAAGGAAGGAAGGAAGGAAGGAAGGAAGGAAGGAAGGAAGGAAACAGGTGGACCAAAATGTGCTTATACCTACTGGACCTCTGTGGAAAAATCTGCCTTCGAGCAAAAGGGGTTAATTCTGTGCTTAATTCTTTTATAATTGGATTATATTTATGTATAACATTAGCAGTTGAAAATAGACATAAACATGTATATATACATACCAAAGAAAAACAGAAAATTCTTCCTTAATTTTTCCAAATCTCAAAATGGAAGAGTGACTGGTCATGTTGAGGTTAGTGAAGGTTTAATAAAGGATATCAAAGTTAACCAAAGGTTACAAATATTGTATTTTAATTTGCTTCGACTTTCCTTTCCTAACCAAGTAGGATGATTCCTTTGGGGCAGGCCCGGCTGAGTCTTACTTCTTCCTAGGAACTCGCTGAGTTAGGCAGACACGGACAGAATGTGTCATTTTTTGCTCAGGAACTTTTAGAAAACTTTCCAAAGGTTGGCCCTGGATGGACAGAGGGAGGAAGGTAACAGCCGGCACTTCCACTCCGTTGTCTTGGCTGCAAGGCCTGACACATAAACCACACACGGCCTCGCTGTGGTTCGGAAGGTTAAAAGTTATTAACTGAAATCAACTGAAATAAAAAGAGCCACATCTGCCTCAGTACACAATCCACTCCTCCAGTCGGCTGTGGCCTGCTCTGCAGGGGACACACACACACACACTCACGCAGTAACCCTGGGGGAGAGCACAGGCAGCTGCAGAAGCCAAAAACCTCCCCAGCCCTAATTAAACCCTCAAAGTTTCCAGGCAACACAGCCAAGGAAAAAATCATTTCCAAGCTGAAGACCCCCAGCCCCAGGGCCCCCGCAAAGGAAACAGGTCGTTTGGTTTAATCAGCCCATGTGCACATTCTCTCTCCCCAGGTTGCCAAGACTGGTCTGTACCTAGCAGAGGTATTTGTGTAATCAAAGCTTCTGGAACTTTCCCTGCCAAGGCTACCAATGAGAATGGGCTCCCGAGGTAAAAATGTTCTCCCCGCTGGGGACGGCGCCCTTGAAGTCTACATCAAAATTGGGCCAGGGTCACAGCTGTTGTGGCACCCCACAGTGGGAAACTTGCAAAAAATCCCAGCCTGGACTACTGCTTTGCCTGGGGTCTGCAGGAGACCGGCCCCAGTTGCCTGAGGGTGGGAGGGAAAAGAGAGAGAGACTGACTTTCAAAATCCAACCCCTCTGCCTAGCCCTCTGGGGCGGGAAGACAAAGCCACTCCAGAGCCTTGTCCCCTTCTCCAAGGCACCCCACTCCCACCCAGGCACCCTCATCTTTCTTATTGGGGGGGTGGGGGGTGGGGTTGTCCCATAAGTTGGCCTAGAGCCACTAGGTGGCAGCAGATTAACTCTTCAAAAGCCAGAATGGGCTGGGGACAGTTGGGGATTGGGTCTGAAAACTTTTTGCATCTGGCACTTCCTTCAAAGGAGAAAAGGAAATCCTGTACCCCAAAGATCTTTGACTTGCAGGATAGATGTGGGAGTAAAATCTGTGAGGGGAAGATGCTTCGGGTCACCCATTTGTGGGGTGGCTTGAGTCAGGGTGACGTGAATCTGTGTGTGTTTTGGTTTTCGAGGCCTTGATGATACTTGGTTTCCACTTGGTTCAAGGGACTAAGGATCCTTTAAGAAATTTATGCCTGCATTCAAATTAACTTCAACACATCCTAAAAAGGGTAAGAGATGAGTGCATTCTGTTTCCCAGGGGTGATACTGAGGGTCAACTAGATGGCCAGGTCCCTGCCCTCTGTGAGTTAGAGGAAAACAGGCTTTAAAAACAAATGCATCCTGTGGATAGCCACCTTGGACAAGTAAAGGAATCTAGACTTAAATTTGCTGTGAATAAAAGAGAAAGCCTTAAGTAGAGAGGCCTCTCTGCCTCCCCCGCTTGTACATAACTCACTCCCTGTCTATTTTCTTTAAGGAAAATAGACTTATGAGGACCATTTACACAAGGCTTTTGTGATATGGGAAGCCTCATGCTTTTAGGGTGAGCAGTGGTCAAAAATACAGGAGCCACCAGAAAGAAACTTGGCCAGCAGAAGCTAAAAACGGTTTGCTGTTCAGATGACAAAGAAAACAAATCCTTTTCCTGGGTATTCTAGCCTCTACAACACCCCCCCCCCTCCCATTCTACCTATTAAACCTCCTCCACAAATATGAAAGCAACATGGTGTCCACAGGAGTAGGGGGCCATAAATGTGAAGTTGATTTACTTTAAAAAGGGGAGAGAGAGCTTCCAGTTACAGGAGGAATAAATCCAAAAAGGAGGGAAGGGAGCTGGGGCGAAAAGACAAGTAAGTGCTCTTGCAGTTGGGCTTAGGAGAGTTTGGGAGGAAGACAGAGAGAAGAAAGATGTTAGGTGGAGGATTTTTTTTTATACATAAACATGTGTTTATTTGGTTTCCACTTTTTGCCTTCACAAAATTAAAAAGGCTTAAAATTTAATAACAATAACAATATTTAAGATAAGAATTAGAAACAAAAAATTCATAAAGAACTAATGAAGATAAATATATTCAGAAAAGAAAACATATGATTGCTGCAACAAAATATTGAGCGATAATAATAATAATAAGCAAAAAAAAGTAGCATTCACATTGTCAGATAAGAGTATGTCTATCACAGAATTCTTTGACTCTGAGGTTCAGTATGGAGTCCTCAGTTAACTTCTTTTTTCCCCCCAAAGTCTCAAAAAATAAACAACTAATATTTACAAATAAAAATAGAAGATAATTTCAGATCATGCCAAATCTTACAGACAATAGAAAAAGATGAAATACTTAAAAATCATTCTACTTCATCTGGATATACCTGATATTAAAAGTGGAAAAAATATATTATTATAAAGGGAAATTGCAAACATATTTCACTTATAAATGAGGATGCAGTGTCCTAAACAATGTATTAACAAGCTGAATTGCCCTGGCGTGTGTGGCCAGTGCCTACCCACTGAACTACAGGTGCCGCCCCCTGCTGTGCTGGGTATGTAGTAGGGTGAAGACCATGTAAGGATCTGATGGAGTGGGGGCCCATCCTTGCCTTCCAGCCTTGCTCCTTACCTGGAACACTGCTATGTCTTTGGGAACCTTGTATGACTTTAGCCCTGCATCCTGAACCACAACCCGGTTCATGCTTCCAAACTTTTGTGCACACTTTTCCCTCTGCTGGAGCCCCCTTCTCCTCAGCCATATTTTTACCACTCAACCACTTTTGGTCTGCTTAGCAAAATTTGCTCTTTTTGGAGTGATGTCCTAGGCCTCTCTGAAACCTGCCCTGGCCTCTCTGCCTCCCCTGCTTGTACATAACTCACTCCCTGTGTTGTTTTCATACTTCCCTTCCTAACTACAGGGAACACACAAATAATCCTGTGTCTTTGGTGCCCGGCACAGTGCCTGATGTACAGGAGACGCTCAGTCTTTGGACAAAGAACTGTCGTACATCTTACCGCTTCATGCTGAGGAAGCTCAGCTCTTGAAAAGCCGTTACTTTGGGTGGTGCCTGTGGCTCAAGGAGTAGGGCACCAGCCCCATACACCTGCAGTGGCAGGTTCAAACCTGGCCCCGGCCAAACTGCAAAAAAAAAGCGCCATTACTTTTGGGCCGGACTGAGTGGCTCACACCTGTAATCCTAGCACGTAGGAGGCCAAGGCAATTAGATGGCCTGAGCTCACATGTTTGAGACCAGCCTGAGCAAGAGCGAGAGCCCACCTCTGAAAATTGCTGGGTGTTGTGGTGGGCACCTGTAGTCCCAGCTACTCAGGAGGCTGAGGCAAGAGGATCACTTGAGACCAAGAGTTGGAGGTTGCTGTGAGCTGTGACGGCACAGCACTCTACCAAGGGCAACATAGTGAGATGCTGTCTAAAAAAAAAAAAAAAAAAAGAAAAGAAAGAAAGAAAAAGAAAAGCCGTTACTTTCCAAGCACTTCTCCTAGAATTCAAACTAAAGCAGGTGCTAGGGAATTCAGGCGATTACTCATCCTTCTAGTTTTGATATGTATTTTCCATTCTTCTACTTGTGGGCAGTCTCAGAATAAAGCTCATCGAAATTCACGGAGATGGAGGAAAATGTCTCACTGAGGTGACTTTGACTTTCTGATCAGTAGAGCTACAGGGGCAGATTTCCCAGAGCCTCTAGTAATAGAAGTTTCTGTGCCTAGACTTTTTTTTTTTTTTTCATGAATTATCCTTTACAATTTAAAAAAATATATAAATGCAGTCTATGTTCATTAAAGAACATTTGCAAAATAAAGCAAAGCAGAAAATACCGCACTAGTTTTCAATCAGTCTCACTATGTCAATTTACATAGTGAGAATGTAATATTTTGAAGTATGAATTACTCTCTTACTTATGGAATGTAATAAAAACCAGATGACAACTTGTGCTGTCTGCTAAAATCAGAGCCAGATTCCACAGACAATGCAGAGGTGGATTGTACAGTGGGTCCCGCAGCTGCACACAGGGGGCACCTGCAGGCAGCCCTTGTGGGCAGTGCCAGGCCGGGGTTGGGGTGTGGGGCATGAGTTCCCAGAAAGGGTGAATTAGCAAGGTCGGATGCATTTGCGTGATGCTTATGGAGCTTTGTACAATGCCAACCCCTGAAGTCTTGATGGGCTTCAGACCACAGTTCCATTCATAGAATTACTGCTTAATCCTCCAGGCTGCAGTGGTGAACACGAGGCCCTCCCTGATGGTCAAAGGGTCTCCCTGACAGCCTGGTGAGCTTCACCACCTGTTCCCTTGACTGAAGCTGCCTTGCACTGCCATAAGAATTGGACTCTTTCTGGTATCCTACCCTCTATCTTGGATCCTTCGTAGCAACTCTAGCACGGTCACTTGTTAATGTGATGGGACAAACAGCTCACCAGAATAGGACACCTCAGCAGAAAGATGGAACCTTGTTGAAGTAAATAAACAGATCAAGGCAGCTCTCGGGCTGGACACCCCTCACCTGCATGTAGTGACCAGCCCTGAGAAAAGCACACGCTGACTTCTCCACATTATAACGTATTTGTGTGTGTGCATATGCAAGATCTGACAATTAAGTTTGCAAATTGTTCTTAGAAAAACTGCTACATATATCACTTCTGAATATCACTATGGTCACCTACAAAGTAGCCCCCTTGGGAAGCTATGCACTGATGCCAGTACCTAGTCCACCCTTCAAAGCAATTTTGGAACTCTTTTTCTAGAATGGCCCTTAGAGCTGTTGTTGCCCTTGATCTCTTCTTTCAATATTTCCAGTATCTTCAGGTAAAGAAGAAAGGCACTGGGGGCCAGTTCAGGTGAGTAGCGAGGGGGTTCCCATACAGTTATTTGTTTACTGGCTAAAACTCTCTCAGACAGTGCTGTGTGAACTGGTGCATTGTCGTGATGCAGGAGCCATGAGCTGTTGGTGAAAACTTCAGGTTTTTCTCTAACTTTTATATGTGGCCTTTTCAGCACTTTGAGTTTGTAAACTTGTCTAACTGTTCAGTTGGTACAAATTTATAATGAACAATCCTTCTGATATCAAAGAAGCTTAGCAACATCATCTCAACTCTAGATTTGGACTGATGGAACATTTTGGTTGTGGAGAACTGGCTGACTTCCTTTGTGCACTTTGATGTTTTGTTTCAGGGTGGTATAGGTACACCCGTGTTTCATCACCAGTGACAACACGTCCTAGAACAATGTCTTGGCATCACCTGAAGGTCTTGGGAAACTTCACTCTCCATTGCTTTTGCTTGTCAGTGAGCTCTTTCAGGACCATTTTTGCATACACCTTCCTCATGCCAAGATTTTCAGTTATGATTTTCCTGTTTCTCTATCAATGTTTACTTGGTCTGCTATGCGTCTCAGACTCTGCCAGTGCTTTTGATGCAGAATTCAACAATTTTTTGCAATGTTTTCATCAGTTCTGCTCATTACTGGCTGTCCTGACCTCTCTTCATAGTGATACTTTCTCTCCCCTCAGGAAAACATTTAATCCATTTGCACACTGCCGTTTTCTTCATGGCATTATCCCCCTAAACTTGGAGTAACATGTTCCTGATTTCACTTCCTCTTTGCCAAGGTTAACAAGAAATTTAATGTTTGTTCATTGCTCTAATTCAAGCTCTGACAGACACTCTCCTGATGGCATGCAAAAACACGCAACAACAATAATGAATGCCACACACATCAGCATGATCACAGCTGTGACACTCTGATATGCCAAGGTCATGAAACCTTGCTAAGATGTTTGTATGGTGCTACCAACATAAGCACATGGTGGCAAGTCATGAACTTAATCGGAAGACTTTGTATATTTGTTTTATCTAATGTGAAAGTATTCTGAGCCCAGAGTCACGAATCAGTGCTGTAGCTAACCAGAGTTTCCCTGTACTCAGCCAGGTTCTGTGCTAATTGTTGGGGACACAAGGATGTAGACGACAGTCAGGTAGAGAGACAGTCACAGCCCTGGGCAGAGGGGAAGGAATTTCATATTTACCGAATGCTTACTCTGTGCCAGGCCTTGTCTTTTGTGAAATTAACACATTTAATTTTCTCAACAAAGTGTGAATTAGATAGTATTTCTTTTTATTTTACAAAAGAAGAAACTACCAAAACTCAAAACTCTTGTGTAAGTCAGTAAGACAGAGCTGCATGGAGGAGCCCTCCAGTGCAGAGGGGCAGGGTTAGAGGTGCCCCATTGCTGTCTGCTTTGCCTTGTTCTCTCATCAGCGATGGCTCACGAGGGACGCTGTCATCAGAGAACTGTTCAAGTCAGCTGAGGCAGGGATGCCTCACAGCCAGGTAGAACTATTCCTCTGCTTTGTAGAACTCTGCTTTTGGAAGAAACATTTAAATTTTGTGTGTCCTTTCAGTTAAGCTGCAGTCTTAACTTGCTTCTTCCCAACAAAGCAAAGGAAGTGTTGGTGGGGGAATTTGAGCTGCAGACTCAGATGGACTTGTGGTACCTATCAGGACCTGTCTTAATATTTTGGAGGTCTAGCTTCTCATCCGTACAATGGGCACATGGATACCTCACAGGGTTGTGATTATGTATATTTTTTCTTTCTTGTTAGAGACAGAGTCTCACTCTGTTACCCAGGCTAGAATGCAGAGGCATCATCATAGCTCACTGCAACTTTGAACTCCTGTGTTCAAGCGCTCCTCCCACTTCAGCCTCCCAAGAAGCTTGGACTACCTGTATGCACCACCATGCCTGGCTAATTTTTTAAATTTTTTTTGTGGAGATGGGGTCTCACTATGTTGCTCATGCTGGTCTCTTACTCTTGGCCCTAAGTGATCCTCCTGCTCTGGCCTCCCAATGTGCTAGGATTACCGGTATGAGCCACCACACCCAGCCTATTGTGTTTCTTGAGATATAAAAAGTGGTGATACAGAGAGTGCTAGCGACATTCCGTGCGCAATACATATTAGCTCTTTCCCCTTCACTGTTTTCTGATTTCCACTAGCACAGACTTATATGGTCAGCACTTTTCATGTCTTAAAATACTCTATGTTTTCTATGTATATTAATTTCTACCCCTCTCATCCCTCCCACTCCAATCAGCCTTAAGTTCTTTGAGAGAAAGAACCATGTCACAATAGACAATTCACATATAAACACCGTTCAGAATGTGGGACCCAGAGCAAACATCCAACCCCCTCCCCCCAAAATTGCTTGATCAATTTTTTCTTGTTCATCAAGACACCACATTCTGACCGCTACATGACAAGCCATTGGGGTGCTGGAGCTGCCTCTGACTGGCTTGCAAGCGTTGTGTTATATTTTAAAGAAATGTGTGAGCTGCTTGTTAAAAGTGTGGGCAACTTAAAATTTGCCAGGATAAAAGTATTTACACCACAGAAATTGGCAAATGTCATAAGTCAGAGTTCTACTTTCTCTCCTCTCTACCCCTCAAACACATGCACAGAGTCAGCTGTGAGCTACATTTCCCAACAGTCTACTTCATACATCATAATTTGCTACTAAGCTTCCAATAATATTTAGCTTGATGTTACTACAGTAGAATTCTTCAGTGTATAACAGGATTTATGCTGATAACAGAATTTCTAGCCCAAGAGTTGGAAATGCAAAGATTTCACTTAATTTAACCTCTCATCCAGAGGGTAAGTCTCTTCTTTGAAATTTTTTGGTGACTGCCCTTCTGGCCTCCACAAAAAAAAACTCTTAAGGATAGGGAGCTCATTCATTATCTTCCAAGGCAGCCTTATAGAGAGCTCCAAGATTATTCAAAAGTTCTTCTTAACAATCTGTTCCTGCCTTTCCTTCACCCAATTTTTCTTGGATCTGCCTGTTTCTGTAGCAAAGCAGAATGTCTACATGCTGAGTCATAGCAGTGAGCACAGCTACCAGGCCGTTCTCAGAGCCCCTCTTAGGGTGCAAAGCCTTTGTTTTCCAGTAGATAAGACCCACTGACCACTGTGGTCATCCAGGAACTGAACAAAATATTCTAGATTTAGCCAGCTTAGTCCAGGAAAGTGAGAATACTATTTTCAGTATTTTTTTTCACAAGTATTATACATGTTTAGTTTGTGATGTACATTAGAAAAAAATGAACTATGTTCACAGGCATTGCTTTCAAGCTGGGTCAACTTGCACAATTCATTTTATGAACTCAGGGCTTTACTTTTTAAATTTTTTAATTTTTGTTTCTCTCTCTCTCTCTTTTTTTATCTGAGACAGAATCTCACTCTGTAGCCCTGGGTAGAGTGCTGTGGCATCATAGCTCACAGCAACCTCAAACTCTTGGGCTCCAGGGATCCTCTTGCCTCAGCCTCCTGAGAAGCTGGGAGAGGCGCCTGTCCTACACCTGGCTAGCTTTTCTGTTTTTAGTAGAGATGGGGTCTCACTCTTGCCCAGGCTGGTCTCATACTCCTGAACTCAAGCAATCTACCCACCTCGGCTTCCCAGAGTACGAGGATTACAGGTGTGAGCTACTGTGCCCAGCCAGCACTTTATGGTTACTAAATGCCATATTTTCATTATTGATGCATTATTTTTTGAGTGCCAATTTTGATATCTATCATATTACCTTACTTTTTAGCTTTGTGAACTCTTTCATAGGCCATCCGATAAATAGATTTTTAGGACTATCTATAAAATTTACAAATATTCTATCCACCAGATGTGGTTTTTACCTACTATTATCTAATATAAATTTCTGAAACTTGGCCACAAGGAGAAGGTTTGTCCAATAGTTTGCTGAAATCATGTATGTTTCTATAATTCCTTAGATCTGTCAGTCTTTCACTCACTCAGAAATGGTAATGAAGGCTCAGCGCTTGTAGCTCAGCTGCTAGGGCACCAGCCACATACACTGGAGCTGGCAGGTTCGAATCCAGCCCAGGCCTGCCAAACAACAATGACAACTACAACATCCCCCCCCCCCCCCAATAGCTGGGCATTGTAGTGGTGCCCGTCGTCCCAGCTACTTGGGAGTCTGAGGCAAAAGAATCTCTTAAACCCAAGAGTTGGAGGTTACTGTGAGCTGTGATGTCACAGCACTCTACACAGGGCGACACAGTGAGACTCTGTCTCAAAAAAAAGGTAATGCATATAATGGGCACGCCTTGTTTTTTCTGAACTCAGCCAATTCCTTATAACCATCTATTTGTTTCCTGATTTGCTCATAAATATTATATTTAGTAATTGATTATAGAATTTTGTTCTAAAAAAACCACAACTTACCAACCAGTAGTTTGCAATGGCTGCCTTTTCCTGTGTGTTGAAATTCAGGATATTTTCTTTGGATAACTCTCCTGTTCACTTTAATGTCACAGGTATTCCCCATCATACCAATCTTGCCAGCCCCAGTCATATCCTGTTAAATAATTTATCTGATCCCCTAGTTCACTGCTATCCAATGAAAACCACAAATGTGAGCCACACCTGTAATTCAAAAAATTTTAACAGTACATTGAAAATGTGAAATGGGTCAAATCAATCTTAATCATATATTTTATTTAACCTAGTATTTCCAAATTATTATTTCAACATGTAATCAATATAAATCTATGAATGACATATTTTACATTTTTTATACTAAGTCTTTGAAATCTAGAATATGTTTTACACTTGGGGTAAATCTTAATATGTACCAGCCACATTTCAAATGCTCAGAGCCACATGAAGCTGGTGGTTAGACTTTTATTCACTTCCGGTGCCTGGACTTATTATCGTGATGAGGTATTATTTTATCTTGTATGTCCATCCCATTTTCCTGATTTTCGTTGTTCCCTTTTCGGCATGAAGGTCTTACCCATAGCCAAGCTCTTGCAAAATAGGGGTGGAGAGGCCTTGCTTTCTCTTTGTATATTAATATTAACGAGGGGACCTTTTACAGCTAAATGCTGTCAAGAAAGCTCGTTAAGGGCAACAACATTCCCTAGCATACAATTCTCCCTAGAACCACAAAATGGGTATGGTACAGAGGCCTGGGAGCTAATTGTCTCCAGATGTTTGCAAAGCAAGCAAGACCAAAAGGTGGAAACCGAAATTACTACCGGTTTAATAAGGAGCTGATGGAACCAAGGCCCCAGGGTTGGCTCAGCAATGAGGGAAACACAGAGACCCTGTTTGTTCAGAGGAACTTCAAAGCCCCCATAAACTCCCAGGAAAGGTGAGAGGCAGAAAGACCACAGAGAACCCAGCACTCCTGCAAAGTCAAGCTGGAGACTAACCTGAGATGCTTCCCTTGGTGCTTAAGGAGAAGACTTAGGGGCAGGTCTGGTGAGCAGATGTCTGACTCCTGTTCTTGCCGTTATTACACACAGTGCGTGTATTGCTTACAGGCACTTCTCTAGCTAGACCGAAGGGGACAAAGCCATTAAACGTTCAGTTAAAAAAATAGAGAAAAATACTTTTTCTATACTAAATATCACTCTACACCCAAACCATAAAATTGTTCATGAAACTAGCAGATCCATATAAAATAAAATTGGTTCTATTTATCTTCATTTTTTCTTCTTTCTCTCTTTTTAACGGTGGGACAAACAGCATGGAGTTTTGGCTAAAGTCATAATTAAAGAAGAAGGAAGACCGATTAATCAAGGGTGGTGTCAGTTGAAAGTCGGATAAGTCACCTCTTTGGTCACTGTCACCTGGCAGGAGGCTTCTAAGATCCAACCTTGCAACTGTTTTCCCTTCCCTTCCCTTCCCTTCCCTTCCCTTCCCTTCCCTTCCCTTCCCTTCCCTTCCCTCCCCTCCCCTTCCCTTCCGTTCTTTCCCTTCCCTTCCCTCCTCTCCCCTCCCCTCCCCTCCCCTTCCCTCCCCTCCCCTTCCCTCCCCTCCCCTCCCCTTCCCTTCTGTTCTTTCCCTTCCCTTCCCTCCTCTTCCCTCCCCTCCCCTCCCCTCCCCTGCCCTCCCCTTCCCTTCCGTTCTTTCCCTTCCCTTCCCTCCTCTCCCCTCACCTCCCCTCCCCTTCCCTCC
>CAUYPK010101689.1:0-39386 GCA_963574355.1 Loris lydekkerianus | reverse complement strand
CGGCTGGGTTTTTCCATTTTTTTCATGAGTCGGGGTCTCACTGTCGCTCAGGCGAGTTTCGAACTCCTGAGCTCAAGCGATTCTCCCTCCTCAGCCTCCCACAGTGCTGGGATTACAGGCGTGAGCCACCGCGCCCGGCTGTTATTAAATTTTAAGCCTTTCGATTTTGTGAAGGCAAAAAGTGGAAACCTAATAAACACATGTATATGTTAAAAAAAAAATAACAGAAAATCAAAAAAAAAAAAAAAAAAACTAGTATGTAATCATTTGTCGTTTGAAATAAATGGCAATACCAAAAAAAAAAAAAAAAATAGTTTCTGACAGTATTGGACAGAGGCCACATACTAGCTGAGGTCCCATGTGTGCGTCACTCTACCCCTTGATCTTTTCTGAGTCCGTTACTCCTTTTCTCTTGAGGGTACTTACTCCATCAAGAAATGCCCTACGCACCAATTACTGACTTTACCTCTGCTTTTAACAAAGTAACCTAGAATAATATTAAATAAAATAAGAACATAAAGTTAAAGGACACTGGTATTTTAAATTAAGCATAACAGAATTTTTGGAAAATTCAAAGAATTTCCCCAAAGGCTTTATAGGAAAGAATAATTTGGGAGTTTTGCAGAGGATTATTTTCAGTGTCACTTTATAAGTCAATTAACTTGTATACAAAGGGTTAGCAAGAGTTTTAGAGACTTTTAAAAACTAAAATAACCCTGGCAAAAAGAGTTTTGGAAAATACTAGAGTAAAGCAGTGACAAACGGGTTTGCAATCCTGGAGTGAATTTGAAACCCTCTGACTATAACTACTTCACAGCTCTTACTAAAATTACCTTCTGACAGTAACACCCTTAGTGATCTAGGCTTTTTCTATTTCTTCAGCTTCCTCTCTACTGCATGTTGCCAATGCGCCAGGTACAGGGGCTTATTTGCTACATGTGATACACAATCTTCATTTGTGTTTTTTGTGCCTTATTTATCACACGCTGCTTCTTCTACTGAGAAACTCTTGTTATATTCTCTGTAGGAGATGAAAAGATTGAAAATGATGAATAGAACCTCAGGGATGTGTGAGACGGTATCAAAAGTTCTTACACGTCTGTAATTGGAGTGCCAGACGGGAAGAAGAGAGAGAATGAATAATAATAATGTATGTCGAAAGACATTACAGTTCACAATTTTCCCAATATAAAGAAAGATATACGCTTCTGGATGATAAAAGACCAGCAAATTATAAGAAGAATAAATAGAAAGAATAAAAAGAAAACCATGCTTTATGTGCCATAGTAAAACTAATGAAAATTAACATCAATAAGAATATCTTGAAATCTAACCAAGAAAGTAATGACATGTTACATGCAGGGAACAAATGATCGTGCACTTCTTAGAAACTATAGATACCAGAAGACTGCGAAAAGACAAGTTAAAGTACATAAAGTAACCCTAATCCAGAATTCTGTACCAAGTGAAAATATCTTTGAAAAGCAAAGATGACATTAAAAAATGTTTCAGATGAAAGAACACTAAAAGAGTTCATTGACAACAGGTTAAGAAATTATTATGAATGTTTTAAGTCTCAAGAAAAATGGTAAGAGATGACAATATAGATTTTCATTAAGGAATTAAGAACACTGACAATGACATAAATTGGCAAATTCAAAATACTATTTTCTGGGTGGCACCTGGAGTTTGAGCGTTTAAGGCACCAGCCACATACATCAGAGCTGAGGGGTTCGAATCCGGCCCAGGCCTGCCAAACAACGACAACGACAACCAAAAAATAGCTGGGCGTTGTGGCGGGTGCCTGTAGTCCCAGCTACTCGGGAGGCTGAGGCAAAAGAATTGCTTAAGCCCAAGAGTTGGAGGTTGCTGTGAGCTGTGATGTCATAGCACTCTACCCAGGGTGGTAGCTTGAGGCTCTGTATCAAAAAATATATATACTATTTTTCATCTAAATTTCTTTAAAATAAATATGACTTTCAAAACAAGCAAAAGTTATGCTGTCAAATTATAATGAATATAATATGTATATTATATATGCTACACATAAAAACTACATCAGAGCATGTTATGTTTGTAGATGGGCCTATACGCAGGCAAAATTCTGAAATTTTGTATGAAATACAGAATGTTACTTACAAATTGGCTGTGAATACTTTAAAATGTAAGCAATAATTTAACTTTCATTTTAAATTTTAAACTGTGAAAATTTAAACTATTGTATCTTTATATGGTGGAAAAAAATAGGGGAAGCAACCTCTCTCTCATCTCTTTTTATAAGGGCACTAATCCCATCATGGAAATCCGTCCTCAAAACCTTATTACCTCCCAAAGATCCAAATGGGAACACAATGGAAATTAAGGTTTCACCACGTGTATTCTGAAGAAACACAAACAGCTGACCTGTTTTAATTGTTGCTCTGCCATCTGGGCTTATGTGCAATGGAATGATAACAGCTCATTGCAACCTCCAACTCCTGGGCTCAAGCAATCCTCCTGGTTCAGCCTTCAGAGTAGCTGGAACTACAAGCATGCACTGCCACAGCTGGCTAATTTTTAATTATTATTATTATTATTATTTTTTTTTTTTTTCTTAGAGGCAGACTCTCACTATTGTCCTGGCTGGTCTTAAACCCCCAGCCTCAAGCAATTCTCTTAACTTGACTTCTCCAAGTACCAGACTTATAGGGATGAGCCACTATGCTCCTCCCTGACTGATGTCTTTTGCTAGATAACTTTAGAATATACACTTATTTTGCATGTGAGAAATAATTATACGGCTAGTGCTACTGTCCTTGATAATTGCTAGCACTACGATCCATGTGTAATTACGTTATTAATTGCTGCTCCAATGTATGCATGATTTCTTAGAACAGAGTTACCCACTAGCCAATATAGAACACAAAGGGCAGAATGTTGTTGAGAGACAAATACCTTTGCCCAACACTGTGAGTACGAGAATTTTAAAAGAACAAAGAAACTTTGATATTAATATCCCAGAGGCTAGTCAGCTGAAAGTTCCAAATTAGTATGGTTCATTCATAAAAGAAACTTGGTAAGGAATTTCTAATACCTATACAAATGCATTGATTTACATGGCATTTCCAAAAATAAGTCATGTTATTATTTTTCTAATTCATAAGTAAGAAAAATCTGTAAATATTGATTCACCATGCTAGACAAAAAATATTTCTTTTTCTTCCCTCTGTAAAAATACTATTAGAAATCAATATCACAAATTGAGTATTCTTAAGTAATGGAGACAATTAAAACATTAGGTTTTTTTTAAAAAAGTTTCTATGTTGGTAGTATTTGCCAAGATTTCTAAATTGTAATTTGCAGAGATTTATTTCTCATTCTTCTGCATAACTCTCTACAGCATCTACGTGAGAACGTCAGTTTCCCCTTGCACTGTTACATCTTGTGGAAGGCTTCTCTCCTTAAATCTCATGAAGCCATCTATCTCTGCTAGCTTTAAAATTTTTTCTGCAGGTTCCTCATCCTTCACAGAATTGACAAGAGCTGAGGGCCGTGTTCTGGCTTAAGCTTTGGTTTAAGACAATGCTGTCGCTGGTTTGATTTCCCAGCTAAACCACTAATATTCTCTCCTTATCAAGATTGAGGCTGTTTCTTTTTCTAATCATTTATGTATTCACTAGGGTAGAACTTTCACGATGTGTACCTAAGACACAAAGCTTAACCCTATAGATTACAGGTTCTTCAAAAACTCTTGTTTACGTCCATGGCTTGGCCGGCTGTTTGGTATAAGAGGCCTTACTTTTGGCCTGTCTCATTATTTGTCATGCTTTCCTTTCTAAGCTTGATCATTTATTACTTTTGAGTTAAAGACAGAGAGAGAGAGAGACCTAACTTTTCCTTTCCCTTGGACACTTAGAGGCCATTGTAGGATCTAATATCAACATTGTTGTGTCTGATGGAATGGGAAAGTAAAGGAGAGGCAGAGTGACAAAGGAACAGCTGGTGACTTGAGCTATTAGAACCCAACGCTGATCTATTCAGCCTGCCATTGTATATGGGTGTGGCTTGTGATGCTCCAAAACATTTAAAATAGTAACTCCCAAGATCAGTAATATCAGATCACCATAAAAGGCAGAATAATAATGAAAAAGGTTAGTATAGCCAGAATTGTCAAAATATAACACAGTGAGAAGTCAGCATATGCTCCTGGAAAAACTGTGCCTAGAGAACTACTAAATGTAAGGTTATCATAAGCCTTCAATTTTAAAAATAAATGCAATATCTGGGCAGTGCCTGTGGCTAAGTGGGCAGGGCACCGGCCCCATATACTGAGGGTGGCGGGTTCAAACCCAGGCCCAGCCAAAATGTAACAAAAAAATAGCCGGGTGTTGTGGCAGGCGTTGTGATGGGTACCTGTAGTCCCAGCTACTCAGGAGGCTGAGATAAGAGAATCACTTACGTCCACAAGATGGAGGTTGCTGTGAGCTGTGTGACGCCATGGTACTATACTGAGGGTGATAAAGTGAGACTCTGTCTCTACAAAAAACAAACAAACAAACAAACAACAAAAGGAAGTAAATAGTAAAAAAAATACAAAAAAAATAAATGCAATATCTGCAAAGCATAATGAAGTGGAATGCAATAAAGCAATATGTATAATTTGTAGCACAGACCTTAAATAGTGTCTTAATTTCTAACTTGTTCTACCTTATCCAGTAAATTCTTTTTGTATTTTTATGTTTCTTGTGTTGCTACTTAAAAAAAGAAATGTTATATGAAGGAAACTTTCTGTTTGGTGCCAAAAGAAAAAAAACTTAGTTTATGTTTTAACAGGAAAGGTTTCCCCCAACGACATCTATGAAAAATGTAGAGATGTATAAAAGACATCAGCAAAAGTATTTAAATAAAGGAAAATAGTTTTAAAGTACTACTATAAAGTTCCTTCACAGATCATGGAAAGAAACATGTAAAATGGCAAATTAATCAGAATATTCTCAGTCAAAACCACATGGCTTAAGGTTAGTAAGGGGTTTATTCTACTTTCTGGAATAGTTTTATTATTATGACATTCTTAGACAATCTACACAATAAAATCTATACCTAGAATCTGAGTAGTTAAATGAAACATGTACAAAATGGGTATGGTGTCTGGCTATGCAAACATATATAAAGTTTAATTTTGAAAGTACAAGCAGCTGTGAAATAAATCATACATGGAATTGAACTTAACCCTTAGATTTGAGGTTTTTCTTTTATATATTTTAACAGGTTGATAAAAACAATTTCTGAATTACCACTTTTGAGATGTAAAGAAATTTCCCAGGAAAAAGTTTGTAATTTTTGTAACCACAGCTTAATTTATCTAATATAGGAGTGTTTATTTTAGTTTCAAAGTCTAAACTAAGTTTGGAAATGCTATTTGAAATACCTTTATTAAGTAGTCAGATTAATAGTAATAAATATATTCTACTTACATGGACCTCTTTATTTTCTTTAAATATAACAGTAATAATAGTAAAATTAATAAATATTTGTTGAGCATTACCCTCTGCCAGCTATCATTCTAACTCATTTAACTTTAGTGTTGTCCAACAGAAGCGCTCTACTTAGGGAGATAACAAGTGAAATACAGTTAACAAACTAAGGAAAAAACTAATAATATCAGTAAACTGAGAAGCCATTAGTTATGGTAAAGTTTATAATATACAATTGCTGGGCGTAGTGTCTCAGCTTGTAATCCTGGCATGGTAGGAGGCCAAAGCAGGAGGATCACTTGGCTCAGGAGTTCAAGACCAGCCCAAGGAAAAATGAGACACCATTTCCACTAAAAGTAGAAAATTAGCCTGGCATTGTGCCAAGCCCCTGTGGTCCCAACAAGTTTGGAGCCTGAGGCAGGAGAATCACTTGAACCCAGGCAGTTTGAGGTTGCTTTAAAGTAGGCTGATGCCAAGGCACTTTAATCTGAGGCAACAGAATGAGACTATCTCAAAACACACAGACACACACACTATATGTATGTATATATATGGAGAATGGGGACTGAAGACCTTATTCATGACAAGGGAAAGCACCCCCAGAAAAAGAGGAAAATTAAAAAGTAAGCAGAGTGAGTTGGAAGAAAGAAAAGTCAGCTAATTTACATTTAAGTTAGGCATTGCTAGCATGCTTCCTGCCTTTTCTGAAATTCTAGCCTATTGGGGATACAGCTTACAAACACCCTGAAGGGTCTGTGAGCACTCTGAGGAAAATAATAGCCATAGAAGAGACTGTGGCTAGTCCTAAGAAAAGATACATCTTCTAGGGTGTTTCCTGCCCATTAAAAACATGCAAAGCAGATACCTATTGTGGAGATTTGCATTTACCTGGGGCAGAGATCAAGGGAGCAGCTCAAGCCCTGAGATATGGGCAGAAGAGCTTATATCCCTTATCCTAGAAGATCTTCTGTGGTTGTGATGGGAGGAAAAAGCCTTCCTCCCACTGATTCCTCAGAGGAGAGTAATGACTGTGGCATTTTACTCTATAGAAAACTAGCAGAGTTTAACACCTCCCTAGAAATCTGTGTGTGTGATCTCAAGCGGGAGGCTCTCCCAATACGAGGCTCAGATCTCAGATTTCTGCAGGCTACCCTTAAGGTTACTAATAATACCAATAGGAGCTGATATGCTCAATCAGGAACTGCTGGCATCTTTGTTCCCTTCCTCATCTTATCCTCTGTGCAAAAAGACTTCAATAAAATCAGAGTGGAGCAAATACTCTGGGCCATTGCCAGAAGCCCACAAATGGGTGATGGACCCCTGAGCTCTCACTTTTAATTATAGTCTATGTCTCATGTCTCTTTCTTTACCACTGTTTCTAACTTTATAATTCTTCAGTCAATTACCGCCAGTTTCCACAGGTCTTAGCGTACCCTGCTCCTGGGGTGGGACCCCGACAATATACACATACATACATACAATAAAATAAGTTTGGTTCTGTAAGTTTGTTGTGAAGACTAAGTTAGGTAATTGATTAAAATTTTCCTGATGCACTATAAAGTACTAGCTCTATAAAGTGACTCATTGTAAATGGTGGTAATCATATAAGTATTAATGAAACTAGTAATGTACCAAATATATATAAAAAAAATTCTAGTTTTGTGAATAGCATTTGTGTACTGCTTTATTTTAACTGTTGATTTTACTGCCATACTGCCACAGATATTATTTTTTCACATTTTACAGTGTAGTTGTTGCATTCTTGACAAGGTCACAAGCTGACTTTGAAGTTCAAGTGTGACTTATCTATGGCAAGAAAATAGCATCACAGTGTTCCTCAGTATGGATGAATTTGACCAAAAAGTTCTCTTTAGGGTTCAAAATAAAAAGATTTCATTTATTGAACTGAGTTCTTTTTATCCCAAAACAACTGTGGCTTGTAAAGACACCTATAACCTTACTAACCTTGCTCTGTTAATAGCATTTAGTCTCCTACACACTCAAAAAGCACCAAATCACTAGCTTTTTAAAGGCAGCCATTGTGTTCATACTTTTCAGCTGTATGTACATGTTATTTTAATAATGTCAGATCCAGGTGCCACATTAGTGTAAATGACTTGCTAATTAGGCAGAGAAAGCACACACATAAATCTGGTCACCAAACCTTTACAATCACAAAACTGATATGATCAAAATATATGACTTGAGATTGGCAAGTGGGCCAGTAGCCAATTTTAAGAGGCACAAAAGGTCCAATTTACTTGTGGTTCAAAGTCTGCATTTCCTAAAAAATTCTTCAATGCTTCTTAGAATGATTTTTCTTTAGCTTAAATTATTAATTATTGAGCTTCCCTAATCTAAGGTGAAAGAAACAACACAAATTAACTAGGTTTGATTGTCTATAAGGATATGTAACATAGTTAATTTATTACCTCTAGTAATAAGGGTGACTATTTTTTAGAAAATGTAGACTTTCTTTTTCTACCCTTGTGTGTCATTGATGCAAGACCATGGTTTGTTACTTAATGTTATCTATCAGTTACTACTTACTACTCAAGAATGATCAAGTTTTATAGATATTTTAATGTGAACGATATTAACTCATCATGTTTCTGACATCATACAGTACATTTTGAATCCATGTAAATCAATACAATTAAGTGAATTTACAAAGTGTTATCTAAACGGAGACCTCATATCCCCAAACCAGAAAAAATGAATTCTCTCATTTAAAGATTTATTGTGTCAAATTAGACACTTAAATTGTTTTAGACTTACAGAATAGTAGTTACAGATACCAGCTATGGAAGATAGAGTAGAAAAATAGGAGTAGACAGGAAAAACCATCAGAAAGCAATGGCAATCTAGCAAAAGTGTAAGAAATAAGGTAGAAGAAGATCAAGAAAGACAATTCTGGGACCAGACGCTGAGCTCAGGCCTATAATCCAAACGCTCTGGGAGGCCAAGGTGGGAGGATTGCCTGAGCTCAGGAGTTTAAGGTCAGCCCAAATCAGAGCAAGACCATGTCTCTAAAAATAGCTAGGTGTTGTGGCAGGCTCCTTAGTTTCAGCTACTTGGGAGGCTGTGATAAGATAATCACTTGAGCCCACGAGTTTGAGGTTGCCGTGAGCTATGATGCCATGGAACTCTACTAAGGATGACAAACTGAGACTCTGTGTCAAGGAAAGAAAAAAAAAAGTAAAAGGACAATTCTCATAGTACAACATGGATTAGAGAAATGGTCAGCCATCCCAATATGAGCTCTCATTTAAAAATTGCTGTATTCCTGAGAGTGAGGAGAGATCAAATGGTTTAGAGGAACTTCTTGCCATATAATAGATAAATGCTTCCCAAACCCAACAAGAAATTTAGACATCCAGATACAGGAGCATCATCAATCCTCAAGGAAGAAAACTTTAACATAACACATTATAATCAGAATATGTAATATAAAGTGAAAAAGTGACTACATCTATAGAAAAGTGTGAGGTTATATATGAAAGAGTCTCTATTTGACTAACAGCATACATTTCAGGAGAAAGTTTCAGTCTGTAAAATAATGATTTAATGTACTCAAAGTGCTGAAAAAAAAGAAAAATGGTCAGGCAAAAATTCTATATTTGGAAGTATAAACCTTCATAAGGGAGAAATAAAGTCTTTCTCAGACAAAGACTGAAGGGATTCTTACTCATCAAACTAAACCTATAAGAAATGTTGAAGTAAGTCCTAGTTTGAAGGGAATGGACAATATTTAAAGTCATGAAAACATACAAAAATATAAAGCTCACTAGTAAATAAATCACAAAAATAATGAAAATAACGGAATTAAATAGCATCATGACAAAATTCCACTGAACCATAATGACAAACGTAAGAATAGAAAAAAAAAGTTAGAAAAAAAAGAAATAAAACATACATAAAACAACTAAAAGCATGTCTATGTAACAGAAAAAAAACCTTTCATAGTAATATTAACTATAAACAATAAACTGATTAAAAACTCCACTTACAATATGCAGAGTGGATAAATGGATAAAAAGAAAACCATGATTATTATATATTATATAATAATTGTATATTACTTAAACTTTCTTTACCTGTAATGATGCATGTAGACTGAAGATAAATGGATGGAAAAAGATATTCCATGCAAATGAAAAACCAAAGCAAACAGGAATAGCTACATTTATATCAGATGAAACAGACTTTAAGCAAACAATAGTGAAAAAAAGACAAAAGGTCATTATGTAACTAAAAGATCAATCTAGCAAGAGAATATACAATTCTAAATATATGTGCACCCAACACAAGCAAACCCAGATTAGAAAAACAAAGATTTTTAGACCAAAGAGTGAGATGGTAATGCAATAATAGTGGAGAACTAAGCTCAGCATTAGACACAACCTCTAGGCAGAAATAAAGAAACACTGGACTTAAACTGGACTTTAAATCAAATGACCTAAAAGTCTTTTACGAAACATTTTACCCACCAACTTCAGAATCTGTCTTCTTCACATCAGCATGTACAGTATTTTCAAGAGAGACCGTATTCCAGGCCACAAAACAAGTCTCAAAAATTTAAAGAATCTTTTTCCAGGCAAAGATCAGCATAAACAAACCTATTAACTGCACAATTTGTTCTAATAGAGATTCAGAACACACACAATGAAGATTTAAGGATTATTGGCCTTGTTATGAAGCTACAAACATCTCTTTTCAACTTTTGAAACTCAATAACACTATAACCATTTTATTCCTCTGATTAACTTTCCTTAATGGGTTGTCTTTACGGATTAAATAAAAGACAAGCTACTCACTCTGACATATAAGCCCGTCACAGTTTCATTCAACCTAACTTCCACGCTTTGCTTTCTAAGTCTCACACAAAACCCAGCCTAATGGTATAATTATTTCCATCATACTTCTATACAGCAACTTTTTGCTCAGATACCATAAGCCAGACTCTAGTTTTATCAGCTATTTCCCCAGCTTTGAAGATGCTAAAATTCAGATAGTGAGTGTTATTCTCATGACCACATATACATAAACTACTTTATTTTGGGGTAAAATCTTGACCAACTTTACAGGATCCAGGAAAGATTGAGATATTTTATTTTCCCCAAATAAATTATGCTTCCTTGTACATTTGTGAATTAGCTCAATGTGTCGCCTTTGTCCCCAATGCTCTCCCTCCTGTCTGCTTTCACTTTTTAACTTTCTGGCAAAAATCTCCTCATTATTAAGGATTCAGTTTAAATGTCTCTTCCTCTGCAAAACCTTCCCTGATACTATATTCTTCTTCCTCTGGCAGAACTCATCATTCCTTCTACTGTATTTCCATTACTTTACTCATGAAGCTACACAAAGTCTATTACCTGGCACACTATGTGTGCATGGTTCTCTGAAAATGGATGAACATCTTGATGTCTAGAATAATGCCTAACATATAAAAGATCATTCAAGGTTAGTAAAATGCTCGACAGGCATATTTAAGGAATTCCAGTTTCAAACTATTCCCATCAATCAATTTTAAGAGTTGGCTAAATGATATTGTGAAGCCCATTCCTAGGCGATCACATTGCTTCATTCTATTCCATGACCTATTAATAATAAACTAAATGGTCACTCCATAAATAAATATCAAATGTAAAAGTATAATAGTAGAAGATCAAGCGGAAATAATTTGCCTAAATTCTTTATCACTACTACCACATGTATTCATGTATTTAATGATGATCGTTTTTTTCTAGAATACCATTATATTATTATCATTGGCCAGTACCAAAAATCAGTAATTACAACCACAACTATTGTACTCATTAATGCTTGAGAAAATTGAGACCCAGGGACTCATAGATCCAAATTATTATAAGCGTTCGAGCTGGAAGTAGAGCCTAGACTTTTTTCTGTCTTCAATCCTTTTGTTGTTTTCACAGTCACAAGCTATTTCTGCAGCGAGTCTCTGAGCACATAAAGGATTGTACACATAAATCCTAATGTGAAGAAAGCATATTGTCACGGAAAATTTTGGAATTCATGTACTACTCTTCCATGTGTTCCAATAAATTTGAATACTTTGAAATTTCCTTTTTTTTTTTTTTAATTTGTGATTTATCCAAGCCCATAGTGAACAAAATGAGTCACTTAGCTTATAATCAGGGCCACCATTTATTCTTAATATAATAGAATTTTCTATTCATTTTTTGCTCCATTTTTGATTCCACTAAGAATAACAAAAATATTTCTTGGCAAGAAATGGTCATAGCAGATGAGATACTATGAAACTGTTTTAATAAAAGCTACAGAAAAACAAAAATTGCTTACAGCATTATAGGACACATATAAGTTAAAAAGACAGTTCGCCTGTGGTATCAGTCTAAGGAATCACATTAGTCACTTTGGTGGAATTTTAATTCAGGAATATCTGTACAGCGTTGAAAAAAATCTATGTTTATGATTGTGGAAAGCTTAAGACTTATCAGATACATGGTTCATGAATGCCAAGAATCTATTTATCAATTAAAATAAGAAAAGAAAGGCAAAGGTAAGGGGATTTAACACAGATTTTGATTCAGGAATTTACATAAAGATATTTGCAGACATGAAAGATGCCGAGGAAGGGAGGTTTTGAATTTTACATTCATTTACTGAGATTTTGTCAAGTTTCGTTTTTATATTGCAGAAGATTCACTAGATCATAAGGACTAATACACGCCCACAAACATACACATACACGTACTAGCCTTAGCCCGTCCTCATACAAATTCAAATTTTCATAGCACTCTGGACTTCTCTTCTGAAAACACATATTATATCGGTAGCTATTTAGACTACTGATTTGATGCAACTAGGAAGCCTGTGAATATTGATTGTTATTACCTCTGACATAATGTAGGCCCAACAAGTGGTGCTCAACCTTAGGTGGTACATGTTATGACAGAAGACTGAACAAACGCCAAGCTAATTTGGAAAGTAAATTTCAGAGAAGGTCATATTTGAATTAGCTGAAATTTGAAAGAGAAAGATGGGTTTCTCTGAGTAATAAAAAGAAGATAAAACATTTTTCAGATACTTACATATCCTTCATTTATAATTAACAGATGGACAAACATTTTTTGGTGTAATGAAACAGTAATGAATACTCTCATTTAACTGAGTGGTAATTAATTACGAATTACTGGTAGCATATCTCATTCCATACAGAAAACAAGAATGTACTCACTGCCTCAAAGTGAGTTCACTATAAATTGCCTCCCAGAAATAACTTTGCTAATTAAGATGTGGCCAGATTTTATCACAAACACTTAAAGACATACTGCAATCATTGCACCATAAGTAATGATTTATTGATTTATTGGTAGATAAACAAAGTTTCTATGGTCTTTTCAAAAGCAGAGTTACGTTTTTAAAACTTGTTACCAGAATACACACATATATATGCACATAGGTACACACACATACATGCATATGCATATAGCATATACCACACAGAAATTGTGTGATGTATCACACAATTATCTCTACACAGATATTTATCTCTACACAGATACATATATGCACACGTATATAATTTAATGTCATATTAAAGGCTTTCACCCTCTTACTCTCGAGCAAATTATTTATTAACTTTTTAAATTAGAATTTACTTGTACATTATCAAAGAGGAGAACAAACAACTTTGGATTTTGGTGGATTTATTCAATTCTTGAAAACAATGTACACTATATCTGCAACAGTTAACCACCTCCACATTGACCAACTCTTTAACCTGATCATTTTTATATAGACCAGACATGCGCTGATCTATACAAACACACGCTGGTTCCAACAGATGGAAGTTCCATCTGTTGACCACCTCTCTATATTGGCCAATTTGCTACAGTCTGTTGAGTGGTCAATTTACAGAGGTTTTACTGTATTTTTAACATTTAAAAAGAAAGAAGAGTTCAATGATTATTTCATTTTAAAAAGTTTTGTTAGCTTGAGCTTTTGTTTTACCGAGACATCCAAAGAATATATGAGTGCATGTTACATAAACCCAGATTGCTCTCCTTTATAAAGGAACTGTTGAAATCCCCCCCCAAACAAATGATTAGAAATCCAGAAGCACATTGAAAATTCAGTAGAGAAATGTAGATTTCTATTATCCATTTTTGTAAAGCTATATTAGCACAAGTAATGGAAAACTTTCTGTATGAAGATTTTGCACTAGCCCTCTTTATGGAACAGAAGATCAGCATAACTGGTTTTGTGACACCTTACTTCATAATTGATGAGGTTAGTTTTAGAAGTATATTCAGTATTTAGTATCAAAAACAATGAAATTAAGAACACACACAAAGTAGCCAAGTTAAGTTGCTATAATGGTCTCTAATATAGATGTTTTAAACAGGTAAAATCAAATGTTTTATCAAAGGACTGAGAAAAAGGGAATGGAAAAGTCACAATTAAAATTCTCTTTCAGGGAGGGCACAGTGATTCGTGCTTGTAATCCTAGCATGCTGGGAGGCAGAGGCAGGTGGATCTCCTGAGCTCAAGAGTTCAAGATCATCCTGAGCAAGAATGAAACATGGTTTCCATTAAAGAAACGGAAAAACTAGCTGGGCATTGTGGTGGACACCTATAGTCCCAGCTATTCAGGAGGCTAAGACAAGAGGATCACTTGAGTCCAAGAGTTTGAGCTACCTATGAGCTATAATGCCACAGCACTCTACCCAGGGCAACAAAGTTAGTCTCTCTCTCTCTTCTGTATACCACACGCACACATATTTATTATCACACACACTATATATACACACATAATATATATGCGTGTGTGTATGTGTGTGTACCTTGGCCTTCTAGAGTGCTAGGATTACAGCCTTAAGTCACTGCACCAGCCAGAGATAAGACTTTAAAGAGTTAATTAGATCAAAAGGAGTCATAATATTAGGTTCCTAACAATATGGGATTTGTGGCTTATGAACAGAGAATGAGAGACACTTCTTTCTCCTCTTATGTGCACACACACTCCTACACCAGGGAAGCATCTGGACACACGTTGAGAATGCTGCCATCTGCAAATCATGACTGAAGTCCTCACGGAGTGGTCCTGCTAGACATTGTTGTGTGGATGCTAACTTCCAGGACTCTGAAGAAACACATCTCTTCTACATCTCTTCCAGGACTCTGAAGAAGCACACCTCTTCTATATCTCTTCCAGGGCTGTGGAGAAACATATCTCTTATTGGGCTATGTTATTTTGCTATGGCAGCTTAAGCTGCACAATATAGTGGGCATTGGAGTTAAACTCCTGAGCCTGCCATTAATCCCTCTGAGTTTAGTTTCCAACAGTAAAAATGCAAATAACAAAGTACACTTTATAGTGTTTTTGTGAATAAAATAAGATTATTTAGATTCCAGGACTTGGTACATATTCAAAAGCTGTTAAATTTCCAGTTTATAGGCAGTGAATACCATGATAGACAGAGGATACTGCCTCAAAGGAAGAAAATGACTCATGTTGGGATGAAACTTATTAGGTTTCTATCCACTTTTTTTTTTTTTTAGAAAAATCAAACCTTTGTATTTACAAATAGAACCCAGTGTGCAAATATTCAATCAATTCCTGCTAGATGAATAAATGTTTTCTCTTCCTTGTTTATGAATTTTTTTTCTATCCACAACTGTCCTATTTTATTAAACACAGTGTAAGAGATAAACACACACAGTGCTACTGAACTTCTTTATTTCAAATAATGAGAACAGCATCATCAATAATTCAACTTGCCTTTGTGTATTATATTTTTCTCAGTATTATTAAAGAGTTCATGTTTCCTCCCATGGATTCTAATGGAGAATGTAATGCTGTTTTTGAATAACCAACATTTATTTGGGATCAGAAGAGTTCACAAAAGTTATCACTGATAGAGTAAAATTCACCATTTCCTTTAAAGCAATCAGTCTCACAATCCTTAATACAAAATAGTGGATTGCGAATCTCTACGGGGGTGACGATTATAGCATTTTCAAATATTTTGTCAACTGAAATGATGCTTCAAAAATATACTCCCCTGGACATCACGCTCTGGAGGACACAATTTGCTCAAATGGTACAATAATACCATAACAATTCTCCCGGAAATTAGTCCCATTACCACCAGTAGAAAATTACAAGGGTAAAAATGAAGGACTTCAGGTGATATTTAAAAGTTTTGTCATGACCATTTGTAATCTCTCTGTGCAATATTTACCTACATTTTTCCTATTCTGTGGGGATGATTATTTGGGGTTCTGGCTCCTTGGAAGTTAATTCAGATTTAGCCATTTCAAAATGATTCGGGTAGGTTGGACCTAGTAACATGCCTCTATTCCTACCACTCTGGGAGGACCCTGTGGGAGGATCCCTGTGTTCAGAAGTTAAACACCAGCCTGAGCAAAAGCAAGACTCTGTCTTTAATAAAAATAGAAAAATTAACTGGATTTTGTGGCAGGTGCCTTTAATTCCAGCTACTTGGTGGGCTGAGGCTGGAGAATTGCTTGATCCAGGAGATTGAGGCTGCTGTGAGCTATGATGATGCCATTGCACTCTAGCTTGGATGACAGCAAGACTTGGTCTCAATAAATAAATAAATAAATAAATAAATAAATAAATAAATAAATAAATAAATAAAATAGCTTTAATTAGCAATGTAATATTTTAAATTTATGCTAAATATTAAAAAGTGTGCCAAACTCACAATATTTTATATTCAAACTACATATAAACACATGAGGAAATACTTCCAAGCTCATCCTCTGAGGGCAGTATTACCTTGACACTGAAACCAAATGAAGATACAACAGCAGCAAAGATGAAATCTTCAATCTCAAAATCCCTAACGAACATAGATGCAAAATATTTTAATAAATTACTAGTAAACCAAATTCAAGAATACATACAAAAAATCGTTCCTTGTGACCAGATGCAATTCATGGAATAACTTTATGCAAATCAATATATGTGATCTCATCACACTCACAGAAAGAACAATAACATATGATGATTTCCATAGATGAAAAAAAATGAGATAATTCATCATCCCATCAAAATAAAACTCTCAGCAAATTAGGTATAGAAGGTATATACCTAAACACAATAAAATCCATATATGACAAACTCACAGCTACCATCATATTAAACTTTTCCCCTCCTATCTAGAAGAAGACAAGGATGAACCCTTTTATCACTTGTGTTCAACATATACTGGAAGTCCTAGGAGAGCAATTAGGCAAGAGAAAAATATTAAAAAGAAAATTCAAATCAGAAAGTTGGAAGAAGATACACAAACACACACACATATCATGTATTTCTCCATATATATATATATATATATATATATATATCCACCATATATATATATATATATATATATATATACACCAATACATAATATATATTCTCCATATATATATATATATTTTCTCCATATATATATATTTTTTTCTCCATATATATATATATATATATATATCCACCAATATACTGTTAGAAATGTTGAACAAATTGATAAAGTACCAAATATAAAGTTGATATGCCAAACTTAGTAGTGTTTCTGTATACCAATGCTGAAACATCTGACAAAAAAATCAAATAATGCATTTGTAATACTTATGAAAATACTTAGGGATAAACCTAATTTAGAATGTGATAGGATATCTGCACTGAAAATTATAAAACATTGATGAAAGAAATTAAAAAGAACATGAAAATATTCTAAACTTCAAAGAATGCTTTCTACCTGTTTATTTTTGTAGATTTTCCCTTGGGTTTAAACTCAATTATAATGATCTCCCAAATCGCTTCCCCTCACTATCCTAATCTGATAGGGCATTTAGTATCAAAGCACACTTTGTACCTCCATAGAGTGTGTACCCTGGTGGCAAAGATAGACGGCAGAGACATATATTGTGAAATACCATTAGTAATAAACCCTTCCAGTCATAACAGTAGAAGGTAGGGAAGAGATGAGCATTCAGTATGTTTAGGGGAAGAAGTATTCAGGAAATTGATGGACAAAGGCTGTGCTGGACACAATTGACAGTTTGTAAATCCAGAAAAGATTAAGCCGTGAGATCATGCAAAACCATTGACATGAAAATTTTAGAAATTTGTATTGTTTGGGGGGAAAGTAATTAGTTGAGTGTTGAAGTCACATAATCTGATTTATGTATTAAATTATCATTATAATTATGTGTGAAACAGACTTCAGAGCTACGAACAGCAGCAGGGAAACTAATTAGCAGACCAATGCCAACAGTCAAGGTGAGAGACATAGGTAGATTACACGATGCCATAGCAATGGGTATGCGAGATGGATTTATTTTGAAACTGTAGTTGACAACTGAGCTAGTGGAGCCATAAAGGGGTATAAAAGTTTAACAAGAGTAAGGATGACTTCAGGGTTTACAGCAGTTATCATTTCTGAGTGCTAACTACGCGCTGGCACATTCTCCCTATGAGGCCATTGTAATAATGATAATTATCCGCATGATAGAAGGTCTAGAGCCCATGCCTTTAAACTCCATACCAGAATGCTCTGAGAAAGACAGCATTACTAGCTAGTAAGGAGCACTCAAAAATATGATAAAAATAATGATAATACAATTTGATTTCATGTTATACTTGCATGTGGCAACTTTATAAAACTTAACATTTAGAAAAAGTACTAAGAATATTCTTAATTGTTTAATTTGTTCTTTCCTAAAAAATCAATCACAATGTTTACATGAGTTAAATAAATTATTAAGGCTTCAATTATGTATATTATTTTTCATTAGAAATTGATGACTTTTTATTCACTATTTCTAATCATTTCCAAATGCTAATACAAATTTTATTTATTCACTTTGTTTCAGATGACTGATGTTATTCTTACTATTAATTAGAATATGGCCTCAGAATTGATATTAAACACATCCCACCACATACTTTAGATTAAAAAATTAAATAAAAAGAACAATTACAAGAAGTACTACCTCTTCAGCAATGTATTACCCAGTTTTCCTTGCATTAATTCAAATAAATACAAAATTGTTATTTTTATTTTTTAAAACATTCATGAAATAAATAGAATGGATATATTTAAATTAAAAATTCCTTAATAAAATACAAAATTGGTTGTATACTCAGCAATGCCAAGTACTGTATTAAATGATGGTTATATGTTGCTCACATATGTCAATTTTCATACCACAATTTAGTCTCATAACAACTCCGCAAAACAGATACTACTTATACCAATTTCCTACAGGAAACATAAATTTTAGAAGACTAAGTAATTTCCCCTAAGTCATAAAGTTAATTAGTGTCAGAACTGTGATTCATAGCTTGACTTTCTGGAATTCTAAGCCCAGGTTATTAACCCACTAGCTTCCCCAATTCTTGCATAGTCCCATTAAGGTGGTTAAGTAGTTGAAACTTTTGAAGGTTTCTAATTCATAGTACTTGAAAATAATATTGCCTATATATATGCTTTATTCTATTACATATTTAACACATGCTTATATACATATACATATATAATTATTTATTTATCATTGTTTCTAGCATACTAAAAATTTGTCTAGTGAAACTCAGGATGTTGATGCCACAGGGAAGATGTCCTGGAAATGTATCCGTATTTGTGTTATCTGGAGCAAGGGCTGTAAATTACCTGGAGCTTAGTTGGCTCTTATTCAAATTATTTCTTCATGTATAAAGTGTAACTCTCTAAACACAGCAACAACTAGAAATAGAGAAGAATGTGCTTTCCAATTGGTTGATTTTTCAGCAGAGTGGTTACTCCTCAACTTGATTTCTAGTAAATCCAGAGAAAGGTGCAGATAATGTACAATAATGTCCTATCAAAAGCATCTCTGCCATACCTGGATGTTTTCCTACACTTTCTCTTGATGAACACTTCAATTCTGTTCAATTTGAGGAATAAACTATTAGTCAGAATTCATGGCAGGCTACAATGCAGGCTGATTTGTAAAGCTTTTAAACTGTAGGATCTTTCATGCCATATCTTGTGCTCGCAGTGCAGTCTCCTAAATCTGGCCATTAATCTTCATAATAACCTCAATGGAGGGATTCTGATTCTTACTTAGCAGACAAGAGAAATGAGACACACAGAACAAGGTTAGAAAAATTGTAGAGAAGAACTGAAAGCTGGGATTCCAGAGCAAGAATCCAATCTTGACCCTGCTGCTCTCTGGAGGGACGTTGAAAGTTTTATGCTCTCTTACTCTTGGTTTCCCCAATGGTAAAATGAAAGTAATAATGCTATCAGCTTCAGAAGATGGTATAAGGAAGGAACAATATTACAGATGTGCAAAATGTCTATAACAAAGTTTGCAAACTCATCATAGTGCTACATACCTCATTGCTGAATAGTGCTACGGTCACCTTCAAGGTACTCCCCTGGGGAGGCAATGCACCAATGCCAGCACTTACTCTGCCCTTCAAACCAGTTTTTCTAAATTGAGTTCATGAACTTAATTGTCATAAAACAGCTCTGATGGCTACTCCAAAAAAAGAGTCCCAAAATTGCTTTGATAGGTGGACTAGGCACTGGCATAAGTTCATAGCTTCCCAAGGACAGTACGTTGAAGGTGACCATAGTGATATTAAGCAATGAGGTATATAGCACCTTTTTTTTTTTTTTTTTTTGGCTGGGGCTGGGTTTGAACCTGCCACCTCTAGCATATGGGGCAGGCGCCCTACTCCTTTGAGCCACAGGTGCTGCCCCCATATAGCACCTTTTCTTAGGATGAGTTCATAAACTTAATTGTCCAGCCTCATAAAGGCTCTTAAAGTGTAATTTGGTAAATGGTAGATTCTCATAAAAGTAGCTCTTTGCTTTTCAATCAATAAATTACCTTAAGATTACCTTGAAAATACTTGGTAAAAGTAGATTTTAAATGCATTCTATGTTTAGAGTTTGTATTCATCTGTACCAAAGCTGCCCCACAAATAACATACTTGTTTATTTTTAATTATACAATCATTATTCTTTACAGGGGAAAGTTTTACTATCACAGGGATTAAGAGACACTTTACTATTATAATTATATTGTAAATTACATTACAAATTGTCCTATACCACGTGAAAGTGAGGACTAGGGATGGAGTCAAGCAGCCCCAGTTACATCCTGGTTCTACTTTGGACAGCACTTTAATTATTCAAAGTCTCTGTGCCTTGGTTTTCTCATTTTGAAAATGGGAACAAGCTTATCAAAGGCTTCTTTTGAGATTTAAACTGACATGTGTATATATGTAAATATGTTTAATAACAGATGTGTATAGATAAATGTATATGCGTGCATTCAAATGCCAGTTGTTTGTCATGCTTCACATATGAAATCCAACTTATTTTCCCAAGAATATAATCTACAAAAAGTTTTGAAGTTGTTGACCTTCATTGTATTTGTTTCAACCCCAAGGGCATTTTCTATATAGCAATGTATCATTCCTGTTTCCCTTGAGTTTTTCTTTTATTTTAATTTTGGGGTAGAGTATGATTTTTTTTTTTTTCTTTTCAGATCTTGGTAAAGAAGTAGGTTTGTTTCTTGAACGTTAATGAGCCATATAAACAAACATTTCAAAAATGTATGAATCATACAATTTCAAAGAATGCTTTTAAAATTCAACAGCAAATATCTTTAGTGTTTTCTTTGTACAAACTTTTGACAGTCGGTGTGAACTATTTACAGTAAAAGTGGCTGAAATTTTAAAATCTAATAAAATATGCCTCTGGTGACTTTTGAATTTTAGACTAACACCTTAATGCTTGCTTTCCCATGCATTTTTCTGTATAATCTTAACAGGAACCTCGACATACAAGTATTATTACTGCCGTACTGCTGATGTAGAAAGTAAAACGTGTAAGAAATGACATAAGATAAATTGGTTCTAAATGCACAGAAAATCAATCTTATATTTTTCTAAGTTGATCTAGCCCCCCCTTTTTATACTGGAGTTCGTTCCATTATATGTTATTGATAATTGTGAGTGCTTCTTATTCCTTCTATCTTTACAAATCCATAATAATGTCCTGAACATTGATTCCAAATTACATTGACCAAATCTTCTAATTAGGTTGAATTTGCTTGAGTTTGTTTTCATAATTTTTAGGCATAATAGTGACCTGTATTTTCTGATTAGCTTATGTTCAGACCAATTTAACCTACAGTGGTGTTTGTTCATCTCATAGCATACAGATTGATGTTGGGGATATATTCATTACCTGGCAAGTCTTTCATGAATTATTGAGAATTTCTATGTAGATTGTGTTTAAATTTGGTTTTTGCCATATCCTATCTGTGTCACTTGCCATTTTCTAGCTGTGACTCTAGGTGGTGTAATTGAGACTCACTGTCCTCATGTATTAGATGTGTATATAAATCTTTTCTACCAGAGTGCAGAGATTATTTAAAAAATTTAAATCATCTACTAATGTTCCTGGCATATTGAAGCTGTTCAAAAGTTATTAGCACTTCCAATCCTATCATATTTCCACTTTATAGAAGAAATATAAACTTCATATGTTATATGGGTCACTACAACTTTTTGAGATGCACAAAATTAAGAAATGTAAATTCCACACAGATGGAAACAAATGAAGCTCTCTAAGCCACACTGATAAGGCAACCAAGTTCAAATTTGTACAAGTAAAACAGAAAGGACGCTGTCGACCGTATTTCTTGGGATTGTAATAGTGAACTATAACACAGTCTATTTCAAAACTTTTGTAGTCATTTATGTATTTCTTGCTATGAAAATAAATTTATTTTTAATGTAGTATTCCATAGAACTTTAGTGCTTAATGCTGTTAGTTTTGGAGCAAAATGACTCAATTTTAAGAAAATATGTATGACTTTCACAACTATCAGTAAATATTTCTTTGTATCCCTATTTAATTTTTAATTCACTTCTGGAATTTTTATTCTGTTTTTCTCTTTCAGATAAGCCTTACAAGATTTTCCCATGGATTTCATTCAAGTATATGAATTATATAAGAGGCATGAGTGAGTGTAGTTGAATATTGTTTATCCATTAAAGAGATACCTATAATATGTAGCATGGAAAACCTCCAATAGCTTTCCAAGTGTCCTGTAAGAACTCTTGAAACCAACTCACTGGCAACTTGTGTAGTGAAAAAGAACCATGACCAATTCAAGTAGCAGGGATGTATGGTACAGGAGAGGACAGACATTAACATTTAGGTAAGAAACGACATGTATAGCTATTCCTTCTACCCATAAACTATGCCAGTAGACTTCTTCTAAATATCATTCTTAACTGCATTAAATTCTATGCTTTAGAAAGACAAAGTGAGACTCTGTCTCAAAAATAATGATAATAATAATAATAATAATACTTCCCTCAGCTAATCCAAAGATCTAAGAGCGAAAACAAATGCATAGTGTACCTCACTGTTGTACAGCAAATGTCAAAAGGTACATACTGTTATTTTTATGTAATTTTATTTAATAGATTTTCTTTCTTTTTTTTTTTTTTTTTTATTAATACACCCTTTTAAAAGACGCCAAACAGTTTCATCCTTGGGACAAATATCATCAAACTTCTCCTCTGTGGATTAGATACTTCTACATATGCTTTTGCTTTGAGATTAATCTACATCTAGTGAGTTTACAACCGGAAGTGCTGTAACACATGCTGAAATTCTGAAAAACCTTTAATCAAAATGATACCACAAGATAATTCCAGTAATATTTCTCTGTTGTTTAATGTGCTGAAGATAGAGAAAATATTATATAATAGTTATATAATTCTTCAAGGAAACTTAAAATGTCCTCAATTTAATTATACTTAAGACCCAGATTACTGGTCTGCTACTTTTCTGCAGGGAAGCTTAGCCATAGTTGAGATAGGTTCTGTCTTTCCACAAATACCTCAATCACTATCTCATACTACTATATGACTATATTCTAAATCAAATTGTTGTTCCCTTGGTTTGTTTGACATCAATGAATTATTTTATTCTATCTTTATCAGATTGATAGATAAACACAGATTAATTAATTCTAATGAATACAAGCAGAGAATAAGTAATAGCAGTGCTCTGTATTTTTACTAGATTGATATCAATCTCCTTCATGCAACTAAATTATTATTGGTTTATTTATAATTGATATTTGCTGAAATTATTTTAATACCAGATCAATATAAACCTAAAGGTCTGATTGTTTGCAATATTTCAATATCAAGTATAAATTAAGAACATATTAATTACCTATCAGATACTCCAATTGCCCAGATTTGATTAATTCATGTTGAATGGATGCATTAAAACACCACATGATGGGCAACTATTATGCACCAATGAAAACAAAAAATAAAAATTTAAAAGATAAATAAGTGCATTGGGTTTACTTGCAGTTTAAGGATCTGGAAAATTCTGTTTAAGCTACAAAAAATTGAAAACAAAAAGGAAAAAAAAATTATTTTTTGATTAATTTTATCAAGATTTTGAGGGGGTTTTTTTGAGTTATCAACTACCAAATTATGCAAGGAGGCATTTCACGTATTATTTCTTATACCTTGGAAGCAAAAATTAGTTTTAAAAGTGGTTTTGCACATTGTTTGTTCAATTCTAAAATCTCATTTCATCTAGTATAACATTTTCTTAGTGCTAAAACCTTGATCTCATCTCTTGAATGAATGTTTAATTCAGAAAAGCTACTGAATTACTTAAACATCTTAGGAAACATGAAAGAATATTTTTACTTTTTTAATTCCCACTCTCTGTTATTTTAACTAAAATGTCTTATAAATTGTAGTTAAATACAAAATTAGAAATTCTTGCTGACCTTATTCCTCCATCCATTAGAACTCATTACCCCATTAGACCTACTTTTATTCAATTAAAAGTTTTAGGATCCCACTAAGGCCCAATCTCTTATACGTTTTAGTAGTTATAAAAGTGAGCATAAATGACCTCATCTCTCAAGTTCTGCAGGGAAGACTAAACAGAAACAAATCACTCCAGCATAATGTGATGGGTTCTATTATAGAGAAAGGATCATAAATAGTGAGCTTAGAAGAAAAATAATCATATTTACATTAGTGAGTCTAAGAAGACATCTTAGAGGCTACATAAACTAAATGGAGCAGAATTTTGCAAAAAAGAGAAGTCTAATTGTGCACGCAGAAATGTGTTCATTGATGAAAACTATAGAAAGTTTTTATAATCTGAGGGAAGTATGGGCTTATAGGGTCATAGTACAATGCATAAAACTGAAAGTCTGTGTTTAAATGATGTGAGTTTATAAGCACTTTATTTTTCTTAAAAGTTTTGGATGACCTAATATGCCTGGAAAAAGTATTGGATAAACAAGTAAAATTGGGCCAGTGAATGTAAAGGAATGTTCATCTTTGTTTGTAATGATCTAATATTTTTAAAGAAAGTTGTGAACATATATTATCAATACTATTACATTATTATTTTCAGGGATGATTAAAATAAGCAGAGTTGGGAGCAAATATCTCAAAATGTTTAAGACAGGTGATTCTGAGATTAGGAGCATGGGACATTTTCTTGTACTTCTTTAAGCCATTCAAAAAGTAATTTTCACATACAACTATTATGCATTCATGACAATTAAAAACAAAATAAATAACCGTTAAATCTAGTTTTAATTATTGACTCTTAAAAAGTCCATAAAGAAGATAGATTGCTAAATTAGATATCTGAATTATTGATTATTAAGATATAAATATGAATTTAGATATAATATTATGAGTAGGAATTATAAGATTTTGAATGAACAAAGTTGACAAGACTGGCAGATACCTGGTTTACCAGCTCAGTCCTCTAATATACCAAGAGGAGGAGGAGAAAGGGGGAGGGGGAAGAGAAGGAAGAGGAGGGAGCAGCAGCAGTTACCTTTTATTAATGAATTTTCTCTATTACAGTTAATTGCAGGTTTCTTTTAAGAAAATTAATTTTAGCTTTGCCTTGAAATTTGTAGTTTTTATTTATTATCATCTGAAAAGTACACTATAACAAAGTCCCAATGAATCACGTGTGGTAACTGCACATTATTTCATGAATTTTTCTAAAGGGAATCCTAAACTAAAAGAAAGCTGATGTTTAGAAGGATTAAAACTAATTATGATCAACCCACAAACGGATTAATAAATTGTGGTGTATTTACACATTGGAATATTATGCAGCCTTAAAAAAAGATGGAGACTTTAGTTCTTTCTGTTTACATGGATGGAGCTGGAACATATTCTTTTTTTTTTTTTTTTTTTTTTTTTTGGTGTATGTCTTTACTATCTTCAGACAAATCCTACCATTTTCTTGAAACAGATCTTATTGTTTACATGGCAATGCTTAATTCCTCAACTAGGCTATGGATTCCATGAGAAGAACACCTTTACCATAAAATCACATCCCCTCCTCCTTACACACTCTTCAGCCATGTTCTTTGGGAAGGGATATGTTTATAAACGCTTCCTTCACTACCAATCATTTGACAAATTTTTTTTTTTTTTACTTTATTCCTTGAGCATTTATTTATTTATTTATTTATTTTTAATTAAATCATAGCTGTGTACATTAATGTGATCATGGGACACCATACACTAGAGTCATAGACCGTTTGATACATGTTCATCAGATTGGTTAACATAGCCTTCCTGGCATTTTCTTAGTTATTGTGCTAAGACATTTACGTTCCAAATTTACTAAGTTTCACATATACCCTTGTAAGATGCACCGTGGAACATATTCCTTTTAGCAAAGTATCTCAAGAATGGAAGAAAAAGTATCCAATGTACTCAACTCTACTATGAAACCAATTTATAGCTTTCATTTGAGAGGGGAGGATGGATATGATTGTCTAAAGACTTAAAATAATTTTAGCAGTATTTATTCCTATAATTTATAATATAAAATTATCTTAAAGACAGAGAAGATATTTAAACAACCTTAATTTTTATTTCTTGTTATTTTGGATTTACTATTTAGAATCTGTGTAATCACTACAAATTGTGTCAAAACGTATAAGTAACTATATACATCATAAATTTGTTTTAAGTATTAGATACAAAAATAAATATATAGATTTTAAAATAGTGCATAGTGCAAAATAAATATTCAATAAATGTATTTTAATTATTTTAGTTGTTTTATATTTATGGAAAATGGCTTTCTCACTGTGTCAGAAAAGTATAACCAATTTTTAAATTCTTTCCACACAAGACAGTATAATTTAATAGGAAGAATATTGACATGATGTAAAAATCAAAACAAAATAAGTATGAGAAATAGGACTTCTTCCTTTTACCAATCATGAGAAGAGTTATTTCATACCAGAAAAACCAAGAGAATAGTAACTGAAGAGCTTCCTATGTCATTAAATTTCTTTGAGGTTTATAGAAGGGTCGCATGGTAAAGCAGCAATGCAGAATGTCAACTAAGCTTTAATGTGTTTCCGCTTAATTGATGTGGTTGTTAATCAGAATAAATATCTGTGGGTACCCAGAAATTCACTAAAAGAGTCAAGAAGGTCAAAGAGAGATGGTAGTATATGATGAAGCAATAGTGGAAGTTGGAAATAAAGTGATCACATGCAGTATATGTGGTTTTGCCTACTGATCTGCAGGAGGATATGTAGGTGGCTACCTGATTACAGATGAGATTTATTCTTGAGTATGTATGTAGGTCAGATTTGTAATTCAGACCGCTATACACAGTATAAATATGGTAATAATAACAGTAACAGCAATGCTATAATGGCTCATATGTGATAATAATAATAATTATACCCTTGTACTGTGATAATAAGTTACAGAAAGTATTTTGCTTTTTAATTGAAACAAACAGAACATAAAAACAAATTCATACAAGAAGTTTAGGTGGGGTAGGAGGAATTAAAAAAAAAAAAACATGTTAAAGATTCCCTTTCACCTCCTGTTGCATCAATGTTAGGCTAATAGAAATGTTATGCTTATTTTGATCTTCTAATCAAATCAATAATAACCTTTCCATATTGAGAAATAATCCACCCCACTGCTTACTAATAATTGATGCTTTCATGGGAGCACTGCCTTTCATATATTCCATTTTTCTCACTTTATCTTTTATAATTGTGCAATAGTGGAAGGACTGAAAGCTTAATAATACTTTCCCAATAAATGATGAAGTCTGGCCTTTTTTGGAGCACTTAATTATGTTGAACCTCCTTTCCATAGTAATCACTTTGTCTTCACTGCAAGCTCATCAGTACTTATAATGGACTTTTGCTTTGGAAGCATGGTCATTGGGGTAAACATAGAGCCACAAAATCAAATAAAAAAGTTAAGATGAACATGATAGGAAACTACAAATGAAAGAAAGAAGTTAAGACAAAGGTGATGCCATGTGTAAACAATCATGTAAACAGTGAGACTAGCTGCTAGCATAAAACTGTTGTACCAACGAACCATTTACATATGTGGCAGAAACTATTTCCAGAATTATTAATATTAATTTAATTACTAAATTATAAATTATCCTTACAGGGACCTTTGGGAATCGATTGCAACTAAGCAACATTGTAAGTGGGGTCATTTGTAACTTGGGACTGTCTGTAGTGAAAAGAGGCAGAAAGGAAATGTATACTTGGTTTCTTGCTTCAGAAATAGTACTAGCATTCACTTAGGAAAGAGGAGATGACATCTAAAATGTTTTTCTGTTTTTTAATTTACATGAAAAAAATACATCTTCTTGAAAAACAAAAAAGAGTTAGACACAGACTTATAGGGATGTCTTTATAACCTGGTTACATAATTTCTAGAGCTTGAATTTTTGATACTATACATTATCTAATTATGACACACTCTCTACTTCCAAGTTAACACACCTGAGGCCTGGTGAGGTTTTAGTTTGGGTTCAAGGGGTCCTCCTACTTCAGCCATCTACCTGGGACTACAAGTGCCTGGCACAATGCCCAGCTAATTTTTCTACTTTTAGTAAAAATAGGGTCTTGCTCTTGCTCAGGCTAGTCTAAAATTCCTGAGCTCAAGTGATCCTCCTTCATCTGTCTTTTAGAGTGCTACGATTACAGGCATGAGCCGCCATGCCTGGTGGATTACTTTTTTAATCAGTAGGTTTTTGTCTGTTTTAATTGGCAAATAGTATTATATATATTTATAGGATATAAAGTGATATTTTGATACATACACACACATTGTAGAATAATCAAGCCGAGTATTTTCCATTATCCAGTACCTCAACTATGTATGATTTGTGGTAAGAATATTTAAAATTATTTATTTATTTATCTAATTTTATTTTTTGAGACAGACCCTCAAGCTGTCATCCTGTATAGAGTGCTATGGCATCACAGCTCACAGCAACCTCCAACTTCTGGGCTCAAGTGATTCTCCTGCCTCTGCCTCCCAAGTAGCTGGGACTACAGGCGCCTGCCACAACACCCAGCTATATTTTGGTTGCAGCCATCATTGTTGTTTGGCGGGCCCAGGCTGGATTCGAACCCACCAGCTCAGGTGTATGTGGTTGGCGCCTTAGCTGCTTGAGCCACAGGGGCCAAGCCTAAAATACATTATTTTTTAGTACAGTCACCTTGTTGTGCAATGGAACACAAGAGCTTATTTCTACTAGCTAATTATAACTTTGTATATGTTGAACAATATCTTTCATTTCCTTGTTTACCCCACATCCAACATCTGGTAACCACTCTATACTACATACTTCTATAATTTTGATATTTCTAGGTTCCAGATATAAGGAGATAATATAGTATTTGTCTCTTTGTCATTTGTCTCCTGACTCATGTTGCCTAACATAACATACTCTATGTTTATGTTATTGAATTTCCTCTTTCACTAAAGCTGAATAGTAATCCACTGTGGATGTATACCAAATTATTTTAGTCAATTTGTCCATTGGCAGATAACTAGATTATTATTTCTATAAGATTTTGTGGCACTTTCTAGTTCAATGAATCTAAGGTTTTTAGAAATGAGATTATATCTCCCCTGACACTCAGATCAGTATGTGCCTCACTGCATCATAAAGCTGCTTCTTATTAGAATGACAAGGCTTATTGCTGAGTTTGTCTATGATGATAAAAATGTAGCAATTTAAAAAGCAACTTATTATACATATCATATTACTAGAGAACCAGAAAAGTTTAGAAATTTAGGCATTTTATGATAATTATGAGCATGTTATCCTTTTCACGTCAATAAAGCTAAGCTTCCTTTTCCTGTGTTCTCTCTGTACCATGATTCCTGGTCCAAGACTTGCACCCTTCAATCTCACAAACAACCTACATAAATATTAAAAATAAAATGGATGCTTTTAAAGTACTTTTTATTATTCATAATTAATATTTTTAGCCACAATTTACGAGAAAGATTAGCTGCTTAAATATTGTTCATTCAATGAGCTCCATATATTTTCTTATTTCTGTAGCTTTTGTTCAAGTCAGCTTCAGTAGGTAACCCAGAATAATGCATGGCAATTGTCATAAACTAGAGTTAAGGAACAGACAAAATTATTTTCTTGTATGGACATTTCCCCATCAACTTTCATGTTCAGAGAAGAACTTTCTAGTATTTATTTGTGCCCATAGTCATCTTGTGAAATTGCATTTTCCTAGCAAAGGTTTTCTAGACCATAAATTCTGACAAATGATCTCTTTACATTCTCACAGCATCATAACTCACAGACGTACTTATGGCACTAAGTAACTGATAAAATTTGAAAACAATTTCCATACAGTTTCTGGTGTCTTTAGTAGGCAAAATACAATATTTGTGATTTACTGGCAGCTATTACTAAGGATATAATTTCACAGTATTTCCTTGAAATCTTACGTTTCATAATCCTTTAAAACTTAGAACTAGGCCAGCAATGATTACTGTTTACCTAAGTCACAGGAAATAGCATGTTGATAGAAAATCAGGTACCTTTCAATTTGACAGAGATAGAGCCTAACAATTGTTCATGGGAATAGAATGAATTGATTCCTAAGTTGGGTCCATGAAACACTGCAAGCATTTCAGTTATTTGGCTTTGGTTCAGTGGCAGTTGAATAATAACAAATTCACATGTATGCTGATATTTTTCTAACTTAACAAAAATACACGTTTATGCTATCTGTAATATTTTACAAAGTTATTATTCATATATTTACAGGAAAAAGGCATTTAACCAGACAAAATTTACTTGTCTTTAATATGCCCTGCAAACCCTACAGGCAGAGTTGAACCACAGTCTGGATATCTTCCACTTGCTGCTTCAGAGAAAGCTCTTGCCCTTTTCTGCTCTGCTTGTGGCACAGGCCGGACTGCGTTAATCACTCACAGGATGCAGGCGTCTGCTTGGTTTGACCAACAGAGAGGAAGAAGAGTAGATAGGACTGAGACAAAATAATGAGATCAGTGTACATATTCTCTCAGCTTTCTTCCCTGTAGGGTCTTCCTAGGAAGCTATATGTATATGGTCAATGATCACACTTCTTACACCCACACATCTGGGTCCCATGCAGGTAATTACTTCCTCCCTCACCTGTAGGAGCAGTCATGATGTCTAATTATAATGGCCAGGACACAGTGAACAGCCTTCGTGGGTCCGCCTTCAACCTTCACATACCTTTGAAAATAGTCCCTTTGTTATCAACTCTTTAAACTTCCTACTTCTGGTGTGACATTTGACTTCTGCCATGACTGTGACTACTAGTACAACCTGTTCACAATTTTGTTGTTCATTTGTTTAAACAGTGTTCCCATTTGCCTTTTTCCAGATATTACTCTACTCCTTATATTAGCCTTTCTTGATGTCTAGCACTGAATTCCTTCCTTTCTCTACTTACTATGCATGTTCAGCATCTGATAAATGATCTCAGTATTGGTGATTTATGGAATATGCTTTTGAAAATATGATTCTACGTCTGAAATGTCTTTTTTACTCCATATCTTCCTGGAAAAATACTACTTTTATTCCCTTCAAATCTCAGATCAGATAAAATCATTTCCTCTGAGATGTCCCAAGTGTATTCTCCCAATCCAGGTTCAAATAATTACTTTCTCCTTCCTCAGATCTATATTATTGTTTCTTATTTTACTTTGATTGCTTTGTTCTACATTTGTTCATTCATACATTAAGTTTCTCAACCCCCTCAGATAGCTACTTGAAAGCAGAACCACATTATATTCGTTTTTTTTTTGTTGTTGTTGTTTTTTTTCCCCCAGAAGGTTAATATAGAACTTGATACAGAGTTAATGCTCAATAAATGTTTGGTAGGTATGTAGGTAGAAACAATACACATTGTGTTATTTTCCTGATGTATTTTGAACTGTCAGTCTATCAACAGTGTCTTGCCATTTTGCCCTGTACATCTTATGTATAGCCAGAAGTGAAGAGAGGAGAGAAATTATCAGAAAGCTAAGTGATTGCAGAAATCTTGGGATCAGAGATTCTCCCATGCTCTCCAAAATAACAAAATCCCATGCCTGTAAATGACACACTGACCATTCCTTACAATGGTGTCCCTCTTTCATCTTGAGCCTTTGTATAGGACCACAGCATCTCAAATGTAGAGGCACCTTTCTGAGCATGTGTGTTGGGTGGGGGACAATTCTGCAGGCAATACCTGGTTGGCAGGGGATTTATTGGACTTTGTCTCTTCAAGGAATTTCTGCAAATATTGGAAATTAAGAAAGTATATACTTTGACAATAGCATCATTTATTCTGCTGACCTAAATTATTTTTTTGGTGTTATATTTTGCCAGGGTTTACTTATGTTATGTGCTTAGGGGGAACACAGGACATTTTACAAATAAATTTTGCAATTTTTTTGAGCCTTCTAGAACTATAAATATTTCTATTTTTAAGCATTACTACGATAATTCTGGTGAAAATCAGTATGCTGGGCGACGCCTGTGGCTCAAAGGAGAAGGGCACCTGCCCCATACGCCGAAGGTGGAGGGTTCAAACCCAGCCTTGACCAAAACTGCAAAAAAAGAAAAAGAAAAAAAGAAAAGAAAAGAAAAGAAAAAGAAAATCAGTATGCTAACTATGATTCAATGATGTTCCAGAGCCACATCCTTAGTTAAAAATGCGTCAAGTACCTCTTACATAACCAGGGGCACTGTACACTTGTGTCCATTTTTCACCTAGTTTACGCTTAGGACAGAATATATTAGTACTTATTTTTAAAACTTTTCCATCTTCATATTGTATTCAGGTAACTTGAACTGAAAGTGACATTGAGAAAGATTTTCTGTAAACTCCTTATTCTAGGATCTTAACCCGGGCATTATTTCTTTGGAATCAAGAAACCACCACCTCCAGCATACAAACACATTTTAAATGAAATACTGTAGTATCCAAAACTGAGCTTGTTTTTCCAGAATATATTTCTCATTATGCAATATGATTTGAAATACGTATTGTTATTGCCACAGACAGCAGTAGTAGCTAAATTTGCAATTTTATGTATTTGTCACTTTTTCATTTCATAAGTAACATATTATAATTAGACCTCTACTTCTTTTTTGACTTAATCAATTCTAATTGAGAATGTTTATTGAAGATTATTTTGGCAGGAAGCATTGTTTTTCTAGACCCTGTGTTCCTCTATACAAAACATATTTTACTTTATATGTAAAACAAAACAATTTTTACTTTATGTAAAATTATATTTACATAATATAATGTAATTATAATTAAAATGTTTTCTCTTGACTCCTATGTTCTTTTCTTTGAAAAACAAGTATATTTGACTATAAGAACCTATAACTTTACTCTTCTTTCCCATGTTATATCTTTCAAATCATCTTAATTTTTCATAAAGATGGAGTTTAGAAAAAAATCCAGATAATATTCAGAAATTTTTTCAGTAATAACTTTTGTTCTTCAAAGAAGAGCTATCATTTCCTTCTTCAGATAATCTTTCTATAAATTACCTCAGCTTTATCATATGTGACATATATTTAAAATTATAAATAAAATATCCTCCTCTTAGGTTTAGGAGAAGGGCTACACATATAAAGGTAAAGCAGGAGGCAAGCATGTATATTTTGACAGTATTCAATTCTGGTTACAAAAGATCTATCAGTAGACAAACTCAGACACCCTCATATGCAAAATATATTTAAAATTACAAAAGAAGCATGTTTTTCTTTGGTTTATGAAAAAAATCTGTGGATAAAAAGCCACTATGCTTAATCCTTGCTCAGCCCCTTAAGTTATATAAACAAACATTTGAATAGAGCAAATTCTATAGTAAATCCACTGTGTATGGGTGCCAAGCTGACACCAAAATTTTTAAAAAGCAATTTCCGAAGAGAGCCAAAATATGATTTGTAGGTTCAGTGCCTGTGGTTCAAACAGCTAAGGCACTAGTCATATACACCAGAGCTTCTGGGTTTGAAACCATTCCAGGCCTGCCAAACGACAATGACAACTACAACCAAAAAATACCTGGGCTTTGTGGCAGGCATCTGTAGTCGCAGCTACTCAGGAGGCTGAAGCAGTAGGATTGCTGGAACCCAGGAATTTGAAGTTGCTAGGAGCTAGGCTGATGCACTTTAGCCTGGGCAACAGAGGGAGACGCTATTTAAAAAAAAAAAAAAAAAAATTTTTTTTCAAGAAATGTCAAGAATCAAGAACATCTGTGCTTATAAACCAGGGAAAAGAGAAGCCTTCTCTCCTGTTATAATATACAGCCACGTTATACACTATTCCCAGCTCAAATCCCCCATAACGCTTATTTTAATTACTCCCTCGCATTTCATTCTAAATTCTTATTTTTCTTTTTCACATTGTTTACTCCTCTGGCAAGATGACAAAACTCATAAAATTCTATTCTTTCCATATTTGGAGATTACAATGCTGGAGCTGAACATGTCTAGGAAAATACTGGCAACTGGCTGCACCTTAAATTCTCCATCACTGACTCAAGTGGGCTTCACCGCTCACTGCCTAGTGACCACACAAATTCTGTTTTCTCTCTTGTTTTCCTAAATGACCATTTCAAATTCCCTTCTTTCTCTATAACCTTTCAGTAGCATTGCCCATCTATCATTCTCAGCTAATAAGTGTGTTTCCTACTTAGTTAAGAAAATTTCAGCCTTCTAAAGACAAACCCTACACAGCCTAGACTATGTGGAGTGCACGCTTCCAGGTCCAGGATTCCCAATTTTTCTTTCTTGTGTATTCTCCATAGCACTAAACATCATCTGACACATTAGTTAGAGAAAAAGCAAGGAAAATTATTATCTCTTTCACTTTTATGCCTTTATTACCTAAAGCCATTCCAGGCATATGATAATTGCTCAATAACTATAGAAAGGATGACGAGGAGCAGTGCTTTATGGAGCACCATAGCACAGATGGTCTAAAGATCTTTAGGGACTGGGCGAAGGCACCATGGGAAGGGGCAGGGGTATGGCAAAAAACACTATGACATCCACACCCCCTTCTTTCAGAGCAGCTCCACACCTATCAGCTTTCTGCTTAACTTTTAGGTATTTAACTTGGGTGACTCTCCCAGTAGACCATAATCTGGACAACATTTCTTTATCTGCATGGTATAGAATCTGCTTAACTTTTACGTATTTAACTTGGGTGACTCTCCCAGTAGACCATAATCTGGACAACATTTCTTTATCTGCATGGTATAGAATCTATCAAGAGGCTATCCATGACGAAGGTAGAACTCCCTGACCCCATACCACAGAAATTCTAATTTATTTTTAATTTTTTAATTTTTTTCAATTTCATTTTATTTATTTTTTTATTATTAAATCATAGCTTTAGTTGAGATAATGTCGATGTAAGTTTGGGGATACTTTGGTTTCTAAAACCTACTCTAATGTTGCTATGTACTGCTCTGGTTCCTCACTTAACATTCTTGAATGGGAGAATCAGGGAATTTATGTTCAGGGCTAAACATAAATCAGTTCTATAAACAGTAAAAAGCATTTGTTATATGTCATTTTATCTTTTCATTCAGTATAAGATTTTTATGTATTTGTTTACTTATGACATGGCTGGTCTCAAGGGACAGAAGGATTATCATTGTAACAGAGGAACAAAGCACTTTGGGTAAACAGAGAAGGGGCAAGTTAGTTTTGCCATGGGGAGAATAGAATGGCTTCAGTGAAAAATGTGGCATTTGTAAGGACAAATCTGGGCATTTGAAGTTAACAGTGGAAATAAGAATAACATGGTAATGGAAACAAAAAGAGGATTATGGATATTAGAAATATAGTTTATGTCAATGAAGGGGTTTGGTGATGCTGAAACTTTTAAGTTTTTCAGAAGAATTGAGAGATGATACATCTAGAAAAGTGGATCATAATATTTGTAAAATGTTCTGTTACTTAGTAATTTAGGCCTTCTTCCTCTATATAATGTAAAAATGTTTGTAGTTCATGAGGAATTCTGGGGCTTCAGTTAGAAACAATGTACATTTCAGAGTGAATATGGGAAATAGAGAGGAAGGAAAAGCTAGAGATGGTGTGAAGAATGAAAGTACAGAACTTGTTTACCCATTGAATGGATTGACTCATGTTCTTGCTTTCAGCCTGTGGCTGTACAGTGTCTAGACCCTGTTTGCAAGATGGTTGAGAAACACCAAAGGAATAGCAGCCTCCTCCACTGATACTGAGTTTAAGTCCTGAGTCTTAGAGATTGACAAGGTAGGTTCACTCTGGGATTGCAGCATCAAAGAAAGGATGAAAAACAAACAAACAAACAAAACCAAGGTAGATAAAAAGACCATTAATGAAAACAGGAGAAGCCAAATCCTCAAGAAGAATAAAGGATATAGACCATTAACTCCCAACTTTTCTACCCCTACAGAGATCTAGGGTGTCCAGCAAAATGAGAATTGAATCCTTCTTGTTACATGAACAGCCCTACAAGCACAGATGTTTAGATGGGGGAGATAATATTCTGTCAGAAGTTTATAAGAGATATATTGAGTCATGTTGACCAGTGGGCAGGTTGCTATAGGTTGGAAAGATCACATAGGAATGAAGAGCTGTCTAGTTACCTTCTTCCATGGGACTAATATTTTTTTTTATTATTTTATTTATTTTAATATTTATTTTATTAAATCATAGCCGTGTACATTAATGTAATATGGGGCACCATACACTGGTTTTATAGACTGTTTGACACATTTTCATCACACTGGTTAACATAGACTTCCTGGCATTTTATTAGTTATTGTGTTAAGATATTTATATTATACATTTACTAAGTTTCACATGTATTCTTGTAAGATGCACCACAGGTGTAATCCCACCTATCACCCTCCCTCTGCCCATCCTTCCCCCTCGATCCATACCTCCCCCCCTTCCCCCTATTCTTAGGTTATAACTGGGTTATGTCTTTTATGTGAAATTAGATTTATAGTAGGGCTGAGTACATTGTATACTTTTTCTTTCATTCTTGAGATACTTTACTAAGAAGAATATGTTCCAGCTCCATCTATGTAAGCATGAAAGAGATAAAGTCTCCATCTTTCTTTAAGGCCGCATAATATTCCATGGTGTACATATACCACAATTTATTAATTAATTTGTGGATCTATGGGCACTGGGGCTTTTTCCATGACTTAGCAATTATGAATTGTGCTGCAATAAACATTCTGGTACAAATATCTTTATTATAATGTGATTTTTGGTCTTCTGGGTATATATCTAGTAGAGGAATTATAGGATTGAATGGCAGATCTATTTTTAGATCTCTAAGTGTTCTCCAAAAATCTTTCCAAAAGGAATGTATTAATTTGCATTCCCACAAGCAGTGTAGAAGTGTTCCCTTTTCTTCACATCTATGCCAATATCTCTGGTCTTGGGATTTTGTGATATGGGCTAATTTTACTGGAGTTAGATGATATCTCAAAGTAGTTTTGATTTGCATTTCTGTGATGATTAAAGATGATGAGCATTTTTTTCATATGCCTGTAGGCTGTGTGCCTGTCTTCTTCAGAGAAGTTTCTCTTCAAGTCCCTTGCCCAGCCTGCAAAGGGATCACTTGTTCTTTTCTTGCTTATACGTTTGAGTTCTCTGTGGATTCTGGTTATTAAACCTTTGTTGGAGACACAACCTGCAAATATCTTCTCCCATTCTGAGGGCTGTTTGCTTGCTTTACTTACTATGTTCTTGGCTGTGCAGAAGCTTTTTAGTTTGATCAGGTCCCTGTAGTGTATTTTTGAAGCTGCTTCAATTGCCCGGGGGTTCCTCCTTATAAAATACTCACCCAGACCGATTTCTTCAAGGGTTTTCCCTGCACTCTCTTCTAGTATTTTTATAGTTTCATGGCTTAAGTTTAGTGAGAGTCTATCTTAGTTAATGATGAAAGATGTGGGTCGAGTTTCAGTCTTCTACAGGTTGCCAGCCAGTTCACCCAGCATTTGGGAGTTTATCTAACAAAGGATGTGAAAGATCTCTATAAAGAGAACTATGAAACTCTAAGAAAAGAAATAGCTGAAAATTTTAACAAATGGAAAAACATACAATGCTCTTGGCTGGGAAGAATCAATATTGTTAAAATGTCCATACTACCCAAAACAATATACAATTTTAATGCAATCAGTATTAAAGTTCCACTGTCATACTTTAAAGATCTTGAAAAAATAATACTTCGTTTTATATGGAATCAGAAAAAACTTCTAATAGCCAAAACATTACTCAGAAATAAAAACAAAGCAGGAGGAATCACGCTACCAAACCTCAGACTATACTATAAATTGATAGTGATAAAAACAGCATGGTACTGGCACAAAAACAGAGAAGTAGATGTCTGGAACAGAATAGAGAACCAAGAGATGAATCCAGCTACTTACCGTTATTTGATCTTTGACAAGCCAATTAAAAACATTCAGTGGGGAAAAGATTCCCTATTTTAAAAAATAGTGCTGCATGAACTGGCTGGCAACCTGTAGAAGACTGAAACTGGACCCACACCTTTCACCATTAACTAAGATAGACTCTCACTGGATTAAAGATTTAAACTTAAGACATGAAACTATAAAAATACTAGAAGAGAGTGCAGGGATAACTCTTGAAGAAATCAGTCTGGCTGAGTATTTTATGAGGAGGACCGTCCGGGCAATTGAAGCAGCTTCAAAAATACACTACTGGGACCTGATCAAACTAAAAAGCTTCTGCACAGCCAAGAACACAGTAAGTAAAGCAAGAAAACAGCCCTCAGAATAGGAGAAGATATTTGCAGGTTATGTTTTCAACAAAGGTTTAATAACCAGAATTCACAGAGAACTCAAATGTATAAGCAAGAAAAGAACAAGTGATCCCATCGCAGGCTGGACAAGGGACTTGAAGAGAAAGTTCTCTGAAGAATACAGGTGCACGGCCTACAGACATATGAAAAGATGTTCATCGCCTTTAATCATCAGAGAAATGCAAATCAAAACTACTTTGAGATATCATCTAACTCCAGTAAGATTAGCTCATATCACAAAATCCCAAGACCAGAGATGTTGGCATGGATGTGGAGAAAAGGGCACACTTCTACACGGCTGGTGGGAATGCAAATTAATACATTCCTTTTGGAAAGATGTTTGGAGAATGCTTAGAAATCTAAAAATAGACCTGCCATTCAATCCTATAATTCCTCTAGTAGGCATATACCCAGAAGACCAAAAATCACATCATAGCAAAGATATTTGTACCAGAATGTTTATTGCAGCCCAATTCATAATTGCTAAGTCGTGGAAAAAGCCCAAGTGCCCATCAATCCACGAATTGATTAATAAATCATGGTATATGTACACCATGGAATATTATGCAGCCTTAAAGAAAGATGGAGACTTTACCTCTTTCATGTTTACATGGATGGAGCTGAAACACATTCTTCTTAGTAAAGTATCTCAAGAATGGAAGAAAAAGTACCCAATGTACTCAGCCCTATTAT